>JAAOAK010000237.1:0-55624 GCA_013396175.1 Fusarium denticulatum | reverse complement strand
ATTACCACTAAACTATAGGACCAGACGATGCAATGGCGTCAAGACGTGGTGTTTATATACGCCACCTGTCCGTTTTCGCGACGTCAGACAAAGGGTCGCTGGTGTTGTTTACTTAGTTTTAATACATTTCAATTGGAAGCATATCATAGAGGGTAGTGCAGCTCAGTTCTAGGTTTAGTACATCACATTCTTTCATCAAATGGTCAAATAGGGTTCAGTACGATGATTGTCAATTGCGCTCTCTGTCTACCAGTATACACCACAGTGCAGAGTCCTACTCCAGATCTGCCTGTTCAGCATGTCAAAACTCCAAAATTGTCACTTACCATATTTTTTGTCCATAAAATGTCTCAAGCAATCCTTCTGAAAATACTTACCGGCCAAAAGCGAGTCTCTAGACGTCATCAACACTAACCTCCAACGACTTACTCATCATAGGGCTCCTCCTGATCATAAGGACGCATCTGGTACCAGCCGTTCGCCTTGATCTGGTCCTTCACAGCCGGAGGGAGACGTTCGACTGGCTCACGGCGGAGAAATCCCTCATCCTGAAGACGGGCGACCAAGTTCTCAGGCATGGGAAGACGGACGCGGACGGTAAGCTGCATGATGTCACCAAAGACAGCGAAGGTGTTGCGACCATAGACGAGGTTGAGGCCATCACGGAGGCGATCTAGACCGTAGATCAGAGTCGGGTTGATGTGGTGCTCGTAGGTCTCGCGGCCGCGAGGCATGTTTTTACGCTCAAGGCTGTTGCTGCGATTACGAGATTCACGGCAGTCTTCGCCGCGGTCGCGGTTGGGGCTACGGCTACGGCTGTGGCTGCGGTTGAACATCCCAAAGACCATGATTGCGGATGAAGTAGAGGAGGCGAGTCGAGATGAAGATGATGGATGCTGGTGGTGAGTATATGCTGATGTTGACAGTTGTGTGATAATAGTTGGTGGAAAGCTCGATGTGAGTGTTGGCAAGGGGGAGAGAGATGTTTGAGGGAGCCGGGACGAGGAGGTGCAATATATATGATGATTGAACAATGGAACTTGACTCCTTTTGTGTGACTGTTCTTCTGCTTCACTGTTGTATTGACACTGGCACCGCCCTTGGAATTCAATGAGAGACTCTGTCTTATGTACTGACTGCTGTTTGTCCGCAGAACACCAGATACTTTTGATCATCCAAACAACAACCTGAAGTTCTTCCAACCATCAAGACATCCAATGCCATGACTCAAACTGTCAATGAAATAAAAAAACTAATATCATTGTCAGCTTTCAAGCCACCTTTCCCTTGTTCACACCGCCAACTCTAACCCCAGCCAAGAACAAAGCCCTCACAACAGCAACCCAACCAGTGAACAGATAGTTCCCCCAATCCTGCCATCTGAACTTTGACAGATCCGAACGGCCTTGCTGTTTCATGCTGACGAAAACACTGATCAAGATCACAATGTCGATAAGAAGCACGCCACCAATGACGACTCTCCATACTTTGATGTCTGAGCTAACTCTCAGAAGCACAGCCAGCATGATGGCGACAAACGCGAATAGTGCAGCGAGTTGGTGGAATAAGAAAGCCTGGTCTGGATTGTACGCAGACATACTTAGTGGAATGAGGCCATCGAGGATGAATTCGGGAGTGAAGATGAGGGCGTAGACGGTTGGGAGCACGGTCAGTGGGTCGACCCATGTGAACCAGATGCGGTAGAAACTATGGACTTTGAGTTCAGACATGCTGGATGTTTCAATATTTCTGCTCAATGTGACAAAAGAATAGTTATCAAGAGAGAATTTATAGGAAGCAAATGTGGAAGCGAGACCAGATTTCGCTTCACGTCTTATGTCAGCTGACATTCAGAATTCGGAGAATTCCCATATACGGTAAGACTCCTACTCAAGAGACAATAATGGTTAAGAACCGTCATTTTGCCGTTCAAGTTCTTTCCAAGCCGTGGATTTCGTCCGCGTATTAAAGGATGTGCGTGATGCTAGTGTCCAAGTTATCAGGGTTGAACCACCACTCAACTATTCCAGTCCAGGGCATCTCCATCCAAGTAAACTCTCCTTCGGCTTCTGGCGGCCTGATATCAACGGCAGCTACATGTGGAGGTATCTGCACAATTTTCCCCGGCCTGGTCCCAACAAATAGTCCCCTTGAGCCATCTCTTGCAAGCGGCGTCTCGGCCCAGTCAAACCGAAAGCACCCAACGCTAGCCTCACTACCGTCGGCGTAGCGAAACAATAGTCCAGCGATCTTCTCGTAGGGATTTTCGACTAAACAGCTGTTTTCCAGGTCAAAGTATCGAATTACGCCCGTATCCTTCTTATTCTTGCTCTTGCAGACTAGAACTTCTGTGATGTTTTCCAAGGACGCGGATGAGTAGTGTAAAGTATGGAGCGGGTTGAAGCGTGGCATGGTACCAACCGGTGTTTGTCTCGGCGAAGGGGCGGCGGAATGGTTGTCTGCTAATCTTGTTGCAGCTATGAGAGGAATCCCATGGTCTGCGGGAGAGAAGAAGACTCGAAGTGGAGTGTCCGCGGATGTTTTCACTACCAGGCTCCAGTGACGATGTTTCGAATGTGACGAGTATTGTCCATGGTGGTCTGGGAAACTTCCGGCAACAATGTTTCGACCTTTGCTCGTGACAAGCTTAAATATTGTCAATTGGGTGGCTCATTGATTTGGAGAGTGATGGAGAATCTTACCGCAAGAGCTATGTCACTGGGTCTCTTGTATTTCTTCAACCCCCAAGGTGTCGACAGATGATATCGCAAACCGCCCTCACCTTGAGATGGGAGGGGCCGAGTCGTATCATATTTCTCGGACCCTCGTAGCCAGACCTCTTGAATGAACTCATCTTCTTGGACAGGATAATAGGTCCACTTGAGGCTTCGGTCTTCAAATTCAGAGTACTCATCCATTCGCGTACGGTCGGCTTCTCGATGTTCCATGTTGCGATGAACATGAATTGTGACCATCTCATCGTTGGCCCAACACACGGAATATCCAATTGTACCAGGCTCATTGAAAGTCAGTGATCTTAACCTGGCCTCAAGGTCTCCTTCGCCCCAACCGGCATAGTAAAATGTCATTGAGTCGAGTTCAGACTGTGTTACTGGACGAGGCCAAAGAACTCGAGGGTAAATCGAAGGAGTTAACAGCTTTCGAAGTTTGAGGCCCTGCGCATACTGAATTAGCTTCTGGTACACTAAACGGTCTAGAGGACTTACATCTCCATGGAAAGTTAAAGTTCGGCTGTTCGCTGATACTGTTTGCCAATAGGCTGGACACGCGGTGTTTGAAGTGGCTTCGGTTGGGACCAGAATGACCTGCCTGATTCCCAGGTGGTCACTTGAGATGTATAGGTTCCTGCAATCTAAAAGATTTATCAATTTCGTAGTCTGACGGTTCGCCATTCCGGAATAATTTGTCAATGAACCGACGTACTCCACACCATCCATTCTGACGGCTGTGATCAACACTGGGAGTGACAGATCAACAGACCATTCGGTCTTGTGATGCTTCGGAGAAAGCTCTGCTATGGTGTAAAGTCTGATCAACTCGTCGTCTTCGGACACGATATGCCAAAGCTCTGGCGAAAGCTTGCTATATGTTTTACGCAGGGCGCTCTCTATCAATTCCCGAACACGGCATCTCCGTCTTTCATGGTTCAACGAGGCATGACGGTAAGAGTGCTCGGTGACAAGGCGGTACTCATGGAGGGGAATTCCAAAAGGAGCGGCCATCTCAACGCATTCAGTGTGGAAAGTGATGGCGAGACCATTGTTATGGGTGCAATATGAATAGACGCAGTGAGAGAAGGAGATATTGAGAGACTTTTCGATGAAAATAGGCGTATAGCCTTTCTCGTGATAGATATAGAATGGGGATGAAACTTGATCATCTGGAGTCACTACAGTTGGTCAGCTAAGCCCGAGAGACACAACCCGATGCCGCAGACTTACAAGCAACAATCTCCTCTTCCTCCCTGGTTATAGGGAAACGGCAGAGCCGGCAGAG
Source organism: Fusarium denticulatum (assembly GCA_013396175.1). Classification (NCBI taxonomy): domain Eukaryota; kingdom Fungi; phylum Ascomycota; class Sordariomycetes; order Hypocreales; family Nectriaceae; genus Fusarium; species Fusarium denticulatum. Next base: position 51,607 of record JAAOAK010000237.1, on the reverse strand, counting down.
GCTCGCATCGAGACATACTGGGTTTTGAAATTGATTTTCGCTGGACATGTTTGATGAAGGAACAAAACCGTCCTGTGATCCAACCTCTAGTACCCTAGAAACAAGAACGATGGAGTTTCAGACTGATTGTCATAGGTCCATGGTTGAGGGAATAGAGTTTGGAGGACTCCGGGGAGATAAGACATTTTGAGTGCTGAAGTGAGGAGAGCTAAGACATAAGCTGAAGTGGTGACGTAGAACAACCAACCACGAGACGAGAAATCTGACAGCGAATCGGTACCTCCCTGTGCTCAAGAAACTTGCTGTATTTCTGTACTGGTCTACTAGCCACAAGTTGATGAAAAGGAAACAAATCTCGTTGGTCATGGTTTTTGACAATAATGTTTCATTTTCTGTAGCTATCTTGGCAGCTCGCCAAGCAGCAACAATTTAAATCCTGTTCAGGCGCTCAACCTCTGCATCAATGTCTAACTCTGGATAGTCTAAAGATGACTTGGGGCGTTCCAGTCGCGGCGCCCTCCACCGTCTTGGGGGAAGCTTCCTTTCCCAAATGTCTCTGTAGACTTTCTTAACTGGAATAGCATCTCCTGGGTCTATCCGAACTTTGTTTTCGGAGGTTGGTAAGATAGGGAGCGGGCACTTGATATTGGCGTCCTCGGGGTCTGCAAGAAGGAAGGATATCAAGGCCGACTGTTGAGTATGGAGAAGTTGACACACACGGAATGTGACTCTTGCGCGAGTACACTGAAAGTACACGTTGGGCTCATCGTCACCGGTCCATGCTTGCGAATGGTCAAATAGCGCTACTCCGCCTAGGATACGATTCTCTGCCCAATATCCAACCATGTCATTGACACCGTTTGGATACCGGTCATGAGCAGTGAACTGAGTCGCGATGAACATTGTTGGCTTCGGTGGAAAGCGGCACAAATTATCGAGAGGTCGCTCCCACTTAATGGTAGACTCAACATCATGACCGGCAGTTGTAGCAGGGTCGTGGACTTTCTCTAGCTGTGATAGTTGAACACCGATGTGATGTAGAGAGCACGCAGTCATCTCTATCAGCCGTAGTTGAAAGGAACGAGAGGAAGGTTTCGCCTCTTGGTACGCGTTCAATTTCTGTACGATGTTAGAAAACAGGACAAGTCACTGGGAGTTGCTGGGGAGCATACCTCCAGATCAACCATTACATCAGCCATTGAGAACTGCGCACGGAGGCCTTTGGCCTTGTCCAATGCTCCTTCGCAGAGCGTTTTGTGATTGATTATAGGATGAGACGGTTCATATGTGGCTGAATATCGGTCCCAGACAACATCAGCGGTCGGCAGACCATCGATAATCTGGGCGTAGGTCGTAAGCGCGATATCAGTGTTAAGAACATTGCGGAGGGCTAAAGACAAAGAATCGTAATGATATCCCTCAAGGCGATGGAGCCTCACATATTCTGGAGACGGCATTTTGGACTCTGAGAAAACACAAGGGGTCTGTATGTTCGTAACGATACACAGATGGACGCTGGAGATGGAAGATGGGGGTGAGCTCCATTGAGTCAGGCAATTCTTAAAGCGCGGTTGCCTGCAGCCCCGTAACAGGTGTTGGTGGGGCTGAGTGCCCAAGGCTCTCTTTTGGTCCGACCAACAGAAACTGACTATCATATCTAACTTGGATCAAGACAAACAGGGGTCGAACTGGAACGTCTGCTGGGTTTGGTCATCAGAATGCGATCCCTATATGATTACTAGCTTCGGACGCTGGTGCTTCGTTAAGGATAAGAACCTCAATTGCGAAGACTATACAATGGTCTTCCACGATCGTAGCTTCGAGTCTCAAGCTTCAAGTTGTTTGAGTACGAAAGTCTCTCGAGTTCATGCATCGACGGAAAACAGGAGCGGATCCCTGATAAGCCGCTCCATATCTTCTGTCCTGATGTGGATAGAAACATCAACCCCGTTATCCGTCCAGTACTTCCCCAGAGGACCCGATGCTTCTTTTATCAACACATTGCCATCCATTTCAGGAACTACACCCTCGGCATAACGACACATGGCTCCAAACCCAAAGTCAACATCATATATCCCCGCTCGTGCCCAAGTCGTCACCAACATATGCCGCCTACCCAAGAACGCTTGCCATGTCCGTTGAGGAGACTTTTCAAAGGCTAGGCTGTGCAGATGGGCGGCCATGTTGGAAGGCTCAGAGATCGCCTTGAGTGTGTTGCGGACTTGTGTTGCTATCTGAGTTATGCTGGATGGGTTGGCAACTTGACAGGCAGGGAGTTCGATGTTCATCATCACGACTGGAGATCCGAGAAAGTCTTCTTTGAGGTGAAAGGACGAGCGAACGCCGTAAACTAGATCACAGTGGATTGGGTCCGTGTCGTTTTTGAGGCCGCGAGCGCGAGCGATGCAGGACCATATGTGAGATAATATTGCATCGTGTTGACTTAGCTTCTGTAACGAGTTCTCATTCGCCCTTTTCCAAAGAAATATCACTTGTTTCTGACTCAAGTGAAGAACGTAATTCGAAACAGGCTCGGCGACATTCCACTCGGCCCATGGCATTGGTTTGCCGACAGGCTCAAGGTCCTGTTTGTCAAACGGCGAAGGTATCCTGAAAGGCCAAGGAGGTGTCGAGTCTGGATGCCACCAGTCAAATCTATGCATTGGTAAACTTCTTGCTCGTTGTATGATATCCAGGTCTGGTACGTCGGCATTGATATCTCCGGTTGCTTGATTGTCAATAAGAGCAGGATTGAATATAGGTATTGAAACGGGAACATTGTTCCCAAAACCTCTACGACTTTCGTGTGCCCAGTGTTTGATAAAAGCGAGAAGAGTCGTGGCGTCTGCGAGAGGATGTGCTCCATTGAGAGCGAGGGCAAAGCCGCCACAGGACAACTCCGTTATTTGGATGGCTAGAAGAGGATACAACTCCCCATTTTCATCCTTTACGACATACTTCAATGGCTGAGCAATCGTGACAGGGGCCATGAACTTCTGAAAGACACTGGAGTCGCACTTCCAGAAAGGCTGCTTTGAAGTCCTATCTGCGGGATATAAGGACTCCAGCGTAGCATCGCATTTGGCATGAACAAACTCCACGCCAGGATCATTATCAGTTCCATAATGTGCGTAGAGACGTCCAAGCCGCCGAGCATGAGGCGGAAACGACTGTGCTTCTGGTGGAACGGTGCCATCTGTTAATTTGACGGCCTTCAAATGGCCGCCCCATTGCGGATAGAACTGAAGTGTCCGTGCTAGGGATTCCAGTAGATGGTAGGCTAAGTTGAAGTTGTCCCGAGTGGGCTTTTCAAAGAGCCATATAGCGCTGGCGTTGGAGAAGTTGGCGGTTGTGCTGTCGAGGAGAGATAGAGGAATGGCTTGTTCTTGAGAAGTAGTAATCTTGAGGCGGTGAGATTCGGCGACTGATATCTTGATGGCAGCCATGACTGACTTTGGCGGATTTCACAAACTGGACTGAGCACATGAGTTTAAGTGTGATCACCGAAACAATGTGAGGTATAAATATTTCGCAGCTCAGTGGTACAATGACGATCCACTTTATCAGAGCTGAAGCGTTCCGTTTTGGGATGATGAAGGATGAATCATTTCGGCGAGCCTAATTGAGCAATTGGGTCGCATTGACGAGCTAATCCACAGGTTCTGAACAAAATGCGATGGATCACATCAGCATATTCTACGTCGCTATCTCTAGTCGGTATCGCGTGCCACAATTTGTTTCGATTCCTAAACTCATCTTGACAGCCATGAAAGAAGATTCCGGATCGAATGAACAGTTGCAATATCGTGCTCACCAAACACTCCATCCAATGTCGCATCCGGATGATCCTCAATCTTGCACACCTTTCCTTCTGCCTTCTCATCTGACGGCGACCTCCAATGCTTCAGATCGGCGATGTTGTCGCATTCGTCTTTTGGGTCGAGTAACACTGGATTCCACCCTGCATTGGCTGATCCAAGTACATCCTTCGAATAATCGTCACCAACATATACCTTTCGCCAACTATTGGTATCTACTTCGGATTCGCTCAAGGCCTTTCCGCTACGGGCGCTGATGACCTGCTCGAGCATGTGTTCTGCAGCGTTGAAAATGCGCTTGTCTGGTTTCTCAACGCCAACGTCGTAAGACATACAATGGAAGTCGATATCGTAGGTCTTGTCTTTTAGCTTGCTGAGGTCAGAATCGGTGCCGTATCTCAATGGGCTCACGGCGAGTCCTAAAGATGAGAGAATGCTGGGAATGCGATCGTCTGAGTTTGTTATGACACCAACGACAAGACTGTCGAAATCCCTAGGTGGATTTTGCTTCAGCTTCTTGAATGCCTCAACAAGACCTGATTCTGTCTCATAACCTTCTTTTGAAGCGAATCGATGTAGTAGCTTCGGAGCTAGATCTTTTGGTAGAGGTTTGTCATCTTTTGCCAAAGATGTGAACGTATTATGAATAACCTGAGTGATTTTAGCTTTGTTTTGTCTGATGCAGCTTCGCATACTAACATTAGTCCACCAATTTGTTGCGCCTAATCCCGTTTCTTTTCCATAATTCGGATTTTTTTTGGACTCCTGTTTAAAGGACGACTTGAAGGCGGCTTGTAGCTCATCATCGTTAAAGTTGGTGAAACCGCATTGGCGAGCAACATCAGCGTATTGCTGCGCAACTGGACGAACAGGTCTGATTAGAGTTCCGAATGCATCGAAGCAAAGGAGAAGGCTTCGCTTTGACATGATTGGCTGGATCGTAAGGTTTGCTGTTGACAGGAAGGGATGAAGTTACAGGTTCAAGAATGGCATTGTTTTTGGCTCCACCAGATGATTACGTCATCTCGCGACGTCGTTCAGGATGTGAGCTGGATAGTACACGGCATTCGACCTGGATATTATGGAAATACCAATCTCGTATATGATGATAGGGAGCGCGCAGCAGTCCAACGTCAATAGAGGTCAACAATACTTGCATAAATTTTAAACTATTTGTTATGTCAGAGCTGTCACCAGTTGAGTATTTCACAATTGCAAGTTGGGATTTAGTATGCCTGAATCTCGTGTATCTATTCAGGGGGGACTCTGAGTTTAAGATCTAGCTGTCTATCCGTGTACTTATCCAGCAGTCAAGAAGTTCCGAACCTAAGAGCCCAAACATCTACCCATGTCCAAGTACAAATTCCTTAATTCCTCGTGCCGTGCTTGCGCATATGTCTTGTGACTTCTTCATGTCTAACATAGACGCCGACCGGAAGCGATTCCGATAACAAAAGAAAGATGGTGGTTTGTTGGTTGCCCATGGCGCTTAGATGAGATGCTGGATAATGTACTGATGCATCCCAGAGTTGGGAGCCTTGCCCAGAGTCTTGATACCCAGGCCCTGAGCCTTAGCGATGGCATGGACTTCAGCCTCACCACGTTTCCAAGATGGGAACATAGTGTAAGTAGTCCCCTTCTGGATGAAGAAGTCGTTGTAGCGGTGACAAACCATGTCGTGCTGAGCGACTACTTTGAAGTAGTGCATGGAGTTGTCAAGCTTAGACTCATAGGTCCAGGCGATGCGAGGGTTGGCGTCAATGTCGGCATGGGTCTGGATACCTTGGAGGTACGAAGTGAAGAATGCATCGTACGCCTTGGTTTGGTAGGCAGCATGAGTGGACGAGGCCTCAGTGCCGGAGGGGCCGTCTTGACCGACAATCAACTTCGAGTAAGGCGATCCAGAGAGATGCTTCGAGAACTCAAGGCATCGATCAACACACATCTGGTCAGGAGCATTGAAGAAGATAGAACCCAGAGACAGGAAGATACGGGGATTGGGGAGAGTAGCGAAGTACTTGTCACCCTGGATGAAGTTACCCCACAAGCCAATGCAGGTGATTTGAGGGAAGTCAGCAGCCGACTTGTTGACATGCTGGGTAAGAGACTCCTTGCAGAGGTCGAGGGCGATGTAGATACAAGGCTTGCCCTGCTCGATAAAAGCCTGGACATAGGGAACGAACTTTCGGGAGTTAGCAGCTCCAAGGTCGATGATGACAGCCCCAGTGGCTGGCATGTCTTTAACGACGTCGAAAGCAGTAGACTTGATGATTTCCAGCTCATCAGTGGTCTGGTAGGAGTTGTCTGCGATCTCGCACCAATGGTGCATGCCGGTAGTGTATGCAACCTCCTTTGGGAAGTAGCCCTCTCCCTTGAAGGCGCTAGGCAACTGAGTGTCGAAGGTAGTATCGAGGGTAGATCCACCAATGTCGATGATCTCCTTCTGAGCCGGGGCCCAGGACTTGGTGTAAAGATGAGACATATCGTTGATGTCGGACGGGATAAGACGCTTGTGTGGTGTTTTGAGACGGAAGGTCTTGTGTAGAGGGAAGATGAAAGGTTATTGTGAATAAGGGTAGTGTTGATAGAAAGTTGGGTAAAGGATGGGATGGTTGGCTGTTGGGGTGAGGAAAGGATGAAGTCGAGATTGCTGGAGAAGAGATGGGAATTTATACGGTAGAATTTCTAAAGACTTCAAGAAGTTTCAGAGGCTGTTCTGCAGCTTTGTCTCTGTTCTGCCAGTGCCAGATGCTTTGCGGCCGCATTGCCAGTGGTTACCGTGGTATTCGAGCCGTTTGTTCAAAAACAGTGGAGGTGAAGCCTCTGACACTTGCAGCTGGGTCGCGCAGTACACTTAGCACTGCAACCTGTTTGGCAGTGCCGTAACAGCTGGTGTTATTTCATGCAATGTCCTTAGTCTGGAGGAGAAGCTCTTTGGAAGTGTCTGTAAGCTTTGAAAGAAAGGCATCCAAGAGATGCACATTACTTGTGAACACTATAGCTCTTTGTGATATCAGAAGGACCACATCAATAATATTAAAACTTAGCACCTTGCGAGTCAAGATCTATTATTTTAGCTGCTCAACCCAGTGGCAGATATCTAAAATTGAGAGCTGTTATTCCCCAATCCCCTGAACTAATTCTGTTCACAATACTGGATGTAACTCGTAGATAGTTTGTCCCTAGGTCTTTGTAATCACATATACTAACGGAGATAAAAAGAGACTACGAGATTCTTATGAAAATCATTTCTCTTGATGTAAGCTTAGAATATCACAGCAAGCTGTCTGGCTGCCCAGGAGGGCCGACTAAAGCCCCATCTCAAGAGAACCCCCCTGGGGAGCAAGAAAACATGATACTTTAATATAGAATGTCAAAAAATAAACTTAGCAAAAAGTATCCTGAGATATCCTCAATCTATGCTAATTTATCCAAGTAGCTTTGTCATTTTGGATCAAGATCCTGAGGTTTCCCTCTTTCACTGGAGAACCAGCCATCGAGAATGTTAGTTTATTGTTAAGATTTCTACGTATCAGGTGAAAACGAATAAGATTCAACACTATCCAAAATGGCTCGCGGTTGATTATAAGAGGGTGTCAAGGAGAAGGTCATTAGCTCGACAAGACGTGAATCACAGTCCGTGCGCATGGTTCAACCGTAAGCCTGCTAGGCTGGACAGGTTTGTGTAAATACGAAAGGATTCTGGAAAGACTGGATGAAAAGAAGTGACAAACTAATATGAAGCTATAGGATATCCGGTGTTCTTGGCGAGATGTCTTGACTAGACCATTTCTCTTGTGCCCGTTGTAGGGTAATTGCACCCGAAAAATAGTCTTGGCATAACGGAGAATTGTCAAAGTCAAAATACGAAAAATATGCGAGATCTAGGGGTCCTGAGTTACACGGTCGCATCGATTGTGGTGATCATCCGATGGACGTTAGCATTGGGCGGCCTCTGGAAAAAACTGGTTTTGAAAGACGATGACTTCGTTGAAAGACTGTGATATAACCTTAACAGAGCCCCACCGAAAACTGGATCGTAACTGTTAAGATCTTACTCCCAATTCTACCGCCACTTGCGAAATAATCGTCACCAGAATGATGATGTGTGGCTGGGCTCACCATCAGGAAGCTCACGCCACAGGGTCTCACAGCAAGATCAATGTGCAATTAAGTCATGAAGTAGTCATTGCGCGTTAGTGGCAGCTCCCAAGAGGTGATCAGCGGTGGCTGAGAGGTTCCAAGTTGCGACCAGGTTAAATGACCTCATCACCCTTCGTCATATTGCAACGTCCATCCTTCGATAAGCCTGATTGACATTTGAACCGTTATCTCGCCGTTTCGTCAATCCAATTCTGTCAAACCCTCAGTAATTGTTCACACGTACAGTTGTTCATCTTCACAATGTCGATACAAGATGATCACCCCTTTGGCAAAGACAAAGAGAAGCGTTCAAAATGGAAGATCTTTAGCTCCTCAAAAGACAAAGACAAGGAGAAGGACAAAGACAAGCGCAAAAGTCAAGAACTTCAGATCCCCGAAACAGCAGAGACTTCGGGCGACTCGACATATGGAAGCAGTGAACCCAATAATTCATTGACAACAGAGGGTGATCTGAGCAACACAAAGAGCAACAGTGGACTGAGCCCAGGGAAGACACCAGACAATGCGACACCTACTCCAAACCTCAACCCAAATGCGGGACCAGACTCTTACACCAGCCCGACGATCAAAAGAGAGACAGTGACCAATCCAAATACCGGACAGACAATTACAACTACAACAACGACTACGACTACTACCACGACAGTCACAAACTCTAATGGCACAACCCAAACAATTGAGGAACCTCATCCTGTCATGGAGTTACCAACAGTCAGCAACCAAGACGTCACACCATCTCCGCATCCACCGCCTGTAACACAGCCAGAGCCCGTACAACACATAACGCCCACGCCCGTTGAACCATCCCCAATCACCCCCACAGCACGTCGCAAGAGTCTAGAGACTCCAGGCCGACGCCTAATTCCACCCCGCGATCCAATTCCCTCTCAGATTTCCAGCTCAGATAACAATTCTCCCGCAATTCCAGAGCGAAACGTTCGTCGCTCGGCGGAATTCGTTCCAGCGCCTTTACAAGTTGGCCAGGGCGCTTTTCCGCCCCCGCCTGCACCTGGGGATAAACCTGCCGCTGTGAATTATTCCCGACCTGCTAATAAATCGACAATTGCGAATTTGAAGTCCGCTGCAGCTGGTATCCATGTAAGTGCCTTCAGTTAAGTTGTACCAATTGATACTAACGAAAGTTATAGGGCGCCGGCGAAACTCTTCGCGGAACACTAAACTCCAGCGTTGACAAACACTTCGGCGGCACTCCCCAAGCAATTGAGAAGAACCAAGCAGCCATCGACGCAGGCCGCTACGAGATCGACAACCGCACATTCTACCATCCAAACGAATATCGTCTAACACGACCAGAGGGCTCCGGCCCGTCCCCCGAAAGACCGCCCGTTCCTGATGCTCAGTATGACGATCCGCCGTTCAACATGGGAAACACGACAGGGAGTCCTGCGGTGACGGATAAAGAGAGGGAAAAGAGACATAGTAGACTGGGAAGTTTGTTTGGTAAGAATGGAGGACGGTCAGCGTCGCAACCGGGTGCTGATGCGACGCCGAGGGCGGAGAGGGGGAAGTTGAGAAAGAGGAGCAGTTCGGGGCCGGGAACGCCCAAGTTGAGTGTCGTGGGGGAATAGCAACGCGCCACGGGAGTTGTATCGTATTTCTAGTCTAATGCCACACTACGTATGTACTCACCACATTGAAAAAGTTGGTCGACCTCTGTGATGCTCACGACTTGATGTTTGGGTGCATCCATTGGTATTGGAGCATCCTCACGTAGAGACACGAAAGTTGTAACGCCACAATTCATGATTGGTATCTGAAGATGAAAGAGATCGAAACTGTGAATGTCCGACTAGTTTGAAACATAATGAGCGACATATTCAACTTCCATATGGTTTCCAATTCCATCCTTGGTGCTGGAGTTAGGAACGCCAGGCTATAATCTTGTTAGTCGACGTCTCATTTCTTCGGATTTTTCAACTTACCCAATCTCCACCAACGGCAACATTGAAGATGACAAACATAGGACTATGGCAAAGGCTCTTCCAAACCTTAGCATTGTTGACTTGAGCACCCGTAACACGATGAAAGACTCGTCCATCGAGATACCAGGTAATAGACTGAGATCTCAGATTGCTGCTTCGTCGATCAAACTGGACCCGCCAGACGTGATACTTGCTGTCAGGAAGCTGAACATTCGACGCAATACCATTAGGCTCATTGCAGATTCCACCGGGTGCTTTGTCACAGTGAACAGCACCATAGCCAATATTCTGCCCGTTGACATTCTCCATGATATCAACCTCTCCGCAAGCAGGCCACTCAACACCATTTCGAATCGCATCACCGAGGAGCCAAAAGGCCGGCCAGATTCCCTGCTTACTCCTCGCCGAGTTACCCCCCAGCCGCAAACTCGCCTCAACTCTAGTGATCTTTCCGAGCTTGGGTGTAAGGGTATACTTGCTCTCAATACGAGCAGACGTCCACTTTTTTGTCTTGCTTGAGAACCGGGGAATCAGCTGCAGCGTGTTTTTGCCAGTCTTTTGAAGAACACTTGTGCTTTTCACATAGGCTTGGACTTCGTTGTTGTAGTTCTTTACGCGCTCGATGATGTTCCATGTGTTTGTGCTGGGGAATGTGTTGGCTTGGCCTTCGAAGCCTTGCTGCCAGACGCGCGTGTAGCCGCTGTAGGTGGGTGGTGTGACTCCCGCTGCGATGGCGAACAGACATGTGAAGACGGTGAGGATCCAAGGAGAGAACATGGTGAGAATTTTAAAGATAAGGGGAGAGATAAGGAAAGGGATGCTGCGGTGTTGCCGCGTAAAAGGGAAAGGGAAGATAGCGCAAAGCGCACTTTAAGGAGAGTCGTCACGAAGATGGTGAGAGTGAAATACCGTGAACACCATCTTTTTTTCGGGGAAATCTCCTTGAATATATAGATTCCCCATCTACTTTAAGCTTACGAATGCTATATTGGTCTAGAATTGCTAGACACCATTCTGATAACAATAGCTTGGTGTCTGGAACATGTCTATGGCTGGTTTCAATCCTTAGATCCAACGTGGGCTAACCCGGAACAGTGAGGCTAAGCCAAACGCAGCGCGCTTCTCGACGCCACCATCTTCAATAGTCTCGTTTATTTGATTGAAATATTGGAATTTTATGGAATTGTGGCTTAATGACCCTGGGCTATTGTGGAATTAAGCTTTGGTCCCTGATTCCAGGGCAAAAAAAAGGTTAATGGATCTGGGTAAGCGCTGCTGCGCATGTAAGGAACGCGCCACTCTATTGGGTTCATGGGGATGATTGAGGAATTGGATGGCAGTCTGGGCTTTTTGAGAGAGGGTTGAGAATGTAGGGATAGGGCTTTGGGGTGTTAGCAACTTTGAGATAACCTTGGTTGTATTAGAAGAACCCTGAACTTAGGATACTCTAAACTATACATCTGATAAAGCATTCAAATGAAGGTTATGCTGCGGATCGCCTTACGGACAATAGTCGTCGCCCCGAACACGCATATAGCATGGCGTGCCTCCATCGCATCCCCTCAGGTGGTGGGCAATCTCGATAGATCCGTCAAAACAGCAGTTCTGACAAGAGTGAAGAAGCCCTTCATGTGTATGAGGAAACCAAAGACGCCGGCCACAGGGATTAGTAAGGGGATTATACCAATGAGCAAATTCGGAGTCGTCGCCATCCGCATAACCAGAATCCCGAGCAACGCCCAAAAGCCAGGACCGATCATTTGTATTTCTGAAAATTTCTGCAGCGGGATATGTTCCATGTACGGGCCAACTTCGTAGCTCATCACCAAAAAGCACAAGGCGAAACTTGTGAAGAGGAGCATCGTGTCCAAGCCGAGAATTGCCGTGGTAAAAGGGTGGCGTACTGCACCAGTTCTGTATATGACGTAGAAAGATGCCGCGTTGGTGAGGATGGAGAGGATGAGGAAGGCGACCAACAAGTGGTCGAGACTTTCTGCTGTATTGTAGTCGATAATATGTATTCTGATGCGATCTTTGCATATATGTTCCAAGTCCTCATCCCAAGGCTCACAGTGCTTGAAATTATCGATGTCTTGGATTACAGCTTCTGTAAGGTTGAGCGCTCCGGGGAAGTGGCCTGTGCAGGTCTTTTTCGCCGTCCCATTGATTCTGCATAGACCTGATGACGTGAATTAGCGATTGAATGATGGAGATAGCAAACAAAGCTCAACGGAGCTTGTGATGCGTGGAGTGATGGCTTACCAGAAATCCCCAATTGGTACACGTCCGGTATGATATCTTTCATCGCGACCGCGCAATCTTCTTTCTAAACAAGGTCGATCGTTTCGCGTTTCCAGTTGACGAGGCTGTATTGTGGGGCTGTTGGCGAGTCGCCTGCTGATAGGAAGCATACCTCGAAGGCGAAAATGACTAGCACACGATAGTAAGTAGAGGGTGCGATGGGGAGGTGGGGAGATGGGAGAAATGCCCTCACCTATATTCATAGTCATGACTATATAACGGCCTGCCATTGTAACGAATGTAAATATTATACTGTGAATGAACAATGCGATACCGTCCGTGTTTGCGTTGGATGTAGAAAGGAAATTGCTGCTTTGGTGGAAGTTGTTATGGTAGATGACTCGGAGTCTCAACGGTAAGGAACGAGGAAGTCTCTTGCCGGCGGCGGTCCTGATACGGGTAAGCAGGAATTTCCGTATGACCGGTGTTGCTGGCTGCAATATGATCATGCGGTTCTTCCGACTGGTCAACATGCGAGTAATTTCTCAGCTTAGGTGGCTAGGGGAGAAAGAAAACTTAGGACCTCAATCCTAAATGATGAAAAGGCTTAGGTAACTTAGTGTAAGTTTAGTATAGGCTTAGGACAGGCCTAAGATAAGCTTAGGATAAGTTTAGGATATCTCTTACTGTCTTTAGTTTGATGGCCCTTATTCAGGTCCCGTTAGTGATTACCCCTGGTCTTGCAACTGCCGATGCCGATGGGACGGTAAGCTTACGAGAGAAGCTTAACTCAAATCTGCCGACCTGCATACCGGACTCACGGGAATGAAGTTATAGAGATTCTTCGTTGTGAGCGGCTTCAAACATTCGTATATATCTATCAAGCTATCATTCTATTCTAATTCGCTAAATCATATTTTCGCTAGTCATAAATCCAACTCTCCATAAGGTTGAGCCACCTGCGACAGAGCAAGCCACTTGTACAGCTTATGCTCCGTATCTTGAGCAGCCTGCTGGAAGTACTGCATAACGTCATTCCACAGACCATCAGCGTTCTCCTGCTTACTCAAATCAACAGGCTCCAAGTCATTGGCAATCTGGGAAATTTGGATTCCAGCTGCAGCGAGTCTCTTGAGAACATCATCGTGGTCGAACCTTTGCTCCATTGTTCCAGGAATCGAGACCTTCTTGAGTGTCTCAACAAATCTAGGTTCTTGAGCACTTGCGCGGCCGATACCAACACCGTCGATGACCTGAAGAGAATCAACCATCGCCTTGATGCTCTTGAAACCTCCGGTGGAGAAGATCTTGATATCACGCTTCAAAACCTTGACGATCTCCTCAGCTTGAACAAGGAAGTAGTTTTCTCGCTTCCTGTTCTCTTCCCGCTCATGAGCAAAGGCAAATTTCTCGTAGTTTCCTCCCGAAAGCTCAATAAAGTCAACCTCGGCCTTCTCAAGAGCGACAGCAAAGGCCTTGACATCCTCGATATCAATACCGCCAGGGGTGTACTCAACAGAGTTGGCCTTGATACCAACGATGAAGTTGGGGCTCACCCGGCGCTTGATCTCAGCAAAAACCTCAAGAACAAGTCGCATTCGGTTCTCGCGGCTACCGCCGTACTCATCGGTTCGCTTGTTGGTGCGAGGGGAAAGGAACTGAGCCAGGAGATAACCGTGAGCGCCGTGGAGCTCAATGCCGTCGAAACCAGCCTTGTCAAGAAACTCGGCAGCGTGAGCGAAACCGTTGATGATGTTGGCGATGTCCTCCTTGGTAGCAGGTCGAGGAGCAGCGAAAGTACGTCCAGACATACCAGAGTTGACTAGCTGGACGTCTGAGGCACTAATGGGGTGGGGGTTAACCCAATCTTCGACCTGACGACCAGCATGAGAGACCTGAGCGACCAAAAGACTGCCGTTCTTCTTGGCCTCGGTGGCCATCTCTTTGAAGCCGTCAAAGCGACGACCCTCGAAGGGCTCATCAGCGGGAATGACGAGGTTGCCGGGGGCCTCGAGATTAATGCCGTCGATGATAACGTTGCTGGTTAGGATGGTACCCCAGCCTCCAGCACCCCAGTTTCTGTAGAGGGTGATGAGCTCTGGTGTTGGATATCCTCTTGCAGACACGTCTTTGGCATCCCATGTAGCGAGCTTTTCAGACATGGCTGCCTTGAGGAAGCGGTTGGGCGCTTGTCGCTTAGCGAAAACATAGTCGAGAGGTTGTAGTAGAGGCGCAGGGTCAACGACCTCGTTTCCGTATCTTGGAGGAGCCATTTCGGAATATTAAATATAAGTACTGTAAACAATTGGTAGAGTTTTTAAAGAAAGCAGGGTCACAGCACTATTTTAGACGCGGTGCGACAAGTCTTTATATAAACTCTATAAAATTCAATGCAAATCTTGCGCCATAAAAAAAAGAACAGACCACTCCGCAAGATCGCGACAAGGTTACAGCAAAAGTCCGCAAGTGGAGTTGGTGATGGGGCCTTTGCCTCGGTACATGAATCGTTTAGTCCTAATCCGACGGGTGAGTTACTCAGCCGAGTATACGAGCCGTGCCCATCGAACATTCTGTGACGTTGGCAATAACGTTATGCGGCGCGTGGTTAATTCGGTCGAATCTATCCGTATTTATAAGCTAGAACAAAGCGTGTTGCCCACCAAAGGTTGTTGGTGGTTATTCAAGCTTTTATTGGTTATATTCAGAGCAACGTGGATTAGTTGTTGGCCAATTATGTCCTTATTGGATGCTCTGATACCTCGAGGCCCTTGGCTTCGAAATTGTCACACTTTTCTTATAAATGTTCGTATGGAAGTTCCTTACGAGGTTCTATACGTCGGAGCAATTGTTGCACCGAACAAGGCACGGTCCCACAAGCATTGACGCTTTGGTAAAGATTGTCGCTTGTATCCACTTCACCGCCGTGAACTTAGGTTCGAGGCGATAAATGGTCTACTATGCATGGAGCAGAATGGAATATGTAACAATGCGATGCTATAGAATCATTACCATAAGCAAAATCCCGTTAGAGGAGGACTGGATGGAGTTACATAATATCACCCAACTCACCCGAATCCTTCGCTCGACTGGGTCAAAATAGATGCTATCATCATTGGCTTCATTCTTTATACTCTTTGTACCCTAGACTGAGTTTGCCTCCCAAAGCCTCTTAATTATTTAGTGATGTACGAGTCCATGACTGACATGTTCATGGAGAAGCATCGCCCTGTGAAGCGTTCACTGTATGCTGCAGTTAGGTGTTGGAAACTTGGCCATGATGTTGTTTTCAAAATCAGAGTCCTTTTGGGAAGGTGGTTTATACTAAATCAAACGTACCGACAGCAATATCCACAGCGCGTGTAAGGGCTTCTGTCGTGGCTAGGGGAGGAAAGAAAGCCCAAGACCTTGGCCCTAAGCAACAACATTATTTAGGTAAATCTAGCCTAGCCTAGGTCAAGAGTCCTCTTTGCCAAGTTTATTTAGTATTCTCATTTCAGGTCTTGAGTTTCTTGCTCCCTAAGGTTTATATACCAAGCAAAACTTCAAGCAGCATCGCGAAGAGTCTTGTACAAGCATGTGCCCTGGCGTTGTTTACCAATGCAACTCAATCTTCTCACCGACGATCTTTGCATTAAACCACTCGACAATCTCAATCTTGTCCTGAACAACCTTCGCGTCCCGAAGGACATCACTTCGAATCAAAGCTTCAGCCGCCCACCAAAGTCCAGCAGACGCAAGATTCCGCGCGATGCACTGTCGCGACCCAGCCCCGAAGTAGAAGCTATCACGCAGCATCTCCTGAGACGGATTCAGCCATCGCTCTGGCATGAACTGACGTGGGTTTGGAAAGACTTCGGGGTTATGGTGCAGCATGAATGCTCCGGCGCCGACGCTGGTACCAGCTGGAATGTTGGGTAGACCGGGAACCTGCATTCCACCAGGAGGGACAATACGAGGAAAGCGAGTTGGATTAGCCATGGAGAGACGTAGGCTTTCTTTGACAACACCTGTGAGATAAGGTAGGGATTGGGCATCAAGTTCAGTGTTTTCGATAACTTCCTTGTAAACACGGTCGTATCTTGAAGCAGGGTTAACTCCTCTGGAAGGGAATCGGGCATACGACTTACTTCTCGGAATGCTGAGCCAAGTGCCAGCACAGTATTGCCATTGTCGTCCCAGCAGCGTCAGTGCCAGCAAACATGACATCAACAACTTGAGCTATAGCCTCCTCGCGCGAGATCCCAGCAGCCAGCAGTCGGCCTTGGAATGTTTCTGGTTCAACGTCCTTTTCTTCGATGATGCTTTTATCAACCACCCGAGTAGCATACTCTTGTATCATATCAGTACTCTGCGCAACGAGAAGCTTCTTATTGTCAAGCTTCGCAGACCAATTGTCGACAAAATCATAGAACCGTCCTGGGAGGTAAAAGAAGCGACCCCCAGCGACGAAGTTATTGATGAACTCGGTGACGCGGAGGCGACCATTACTGATGCCGTGAAAGCATTCGCCAAAGAGGTAGACGGTCACTGTATCCAAAGCGAGAGCGCGACATAGGTTGAGGACATCTACTGGGGCACCATTTGCTTCACCCTTCCTGCGTTGCATCTCAGCCACAAAAGCATCGAGAACCTTGTGAACGTCCGGTTTCCCTTTTGCAATCCGTTGATGGGCGAACATGGGCGCAACGGCTTTCGCCCTCGGTGCCCGATGAGCAGGGTCCAGAGCCGAGAAGATAGTCTCAAAGCCATTGACGTCGTAATTACGGTAGATGGGACTTTTCATGTAGCCGCCGTTCTTGATGTAGATGAGGCTGAGAGCCGCGCCGTCAGAAACGTCGACTTCATTGGGGGCGATTCTCACAACCGGGCCATATTTCTTGTGAAGCCTGTCGATGACGTGGCATTCAACTCCTGTCCAGGTGAGCCACCAGAGCCAGATGGGGGTGAAACGGGCGACGAGAAGGCCTGGGATGTGACCGAGGGGGTCATTGTACAGTCGCCAGAGAAAGGCAGTCAGAAGCGCCACTATGATAGCCGCGCTGACGTGTATGGGGCTTGCGAGGCCTTGGATATAATTAGATGTGTCGACAGCCATGATGTTTGAAAGGTGAAGGAGATTTGCGGGCGAAGAAGAAACGGCGAGTCCGAAGTGAAATGAGCAAGGAGTGAGGTCAGCTAATAACGGATGCAAGACAGAGTTGAGGCTTGAAGCGGGGTGCGTTGGTGACGCCCGGGTTTGGTGTGTATTAGATGAGTGTCATTCAATGTACCTACAGGCGTGTTGAGCGGTTACTCGGTCCAATAGGCGTGTCTGACACTCTGCTGTGCTGCACCTCAGTATTATGGCTTGAAAAGAGTAAGAAGGCAATCGGGATGAGTAGGTAGTCGCGTGCACAGGGAGAGGCTCACATCCATCCATTAGATTTAAGCAAGATACAGCGATTGAATGCCAAATCGTCAATCGTGATCTTCAGGCAAAAGTATTGCCACCGACATGCTTCAATACAAGACGTGCCTTCCATTTTCACTTCTTGCTTCCTCCTCAGCCTGATTCTGTACATCTGATGAAGTACTCTGCACTGTAGCACACCACGCATATGCAAGGGCACACCGGTCATCCACGGTCAGACCAATAACATTCAGCCTTCCACCGTAACATCAAGTCTGTGGTCGTACCGAAACGTCTCATACGAGACATGTGCACGCCCGTGAGCCTGCGTTGCCAGCAAGTTACGACTGCCCTGTGTAATACAGACACCCACTCCTACCGTGACGACACCTCTATAGGTACCTGAGGCTCACTAAAGCCATGCCCTAAGCATCTAATTGCCCTCCCCAATATCCACAATCTCTACACCTACATCCAACCATGGCTTTCGTTTTAGCCGCTTCTCACGTTGCAACAAATTAACAATCTGCCTAGCATGCATCCACACACAGTCCGACACTATGAGTTTTGGTTTCTCCGTGGGTGATATGCTTCACCTGATTGAGCTGGCCTAGAAGATCCGGCAATCATTCATCGATGCGCCAGCTCAGTTCAGACAAATATCCGAAGAGTATCACAGCCGTCGAACTGTATTAATAGAGGGTGTTTGACTGACACAGAAAACAGAGTTAGAACACTCTCAAATGTCTTGCGCGACCTTGAAGACGTTATTCCCGAGCGTGCGCTGCCAGAGGCTCTATCCAAGTCCCTGAGGGACCATGTCGACGCTTGCACCCGCTTACTGGGGGAGATATAAGCGGTGTTACTCAAGTACCACGCTCTAGACGGCAAGAACGGTAAAACACGAAAAATACGGAAAAGAATTCGCTGGGAACCCGATGAAATTAAAGATATGCGACAGTGATTAACCTCCAACACTGTCTTGTTAAGCAACATCAACGATACATTGAATGGGTATGTGGCCCGCTCATCCCAGAAGAGACAAGCTGACGAACCCGTAGACACTCTCTTGTCAGGGTAAAGGAGGGCATTGATCGGCTTCATGATTTTAATGAAGAACAGGAGTTCACTACTATTACGGCATGGCTCTCGTCACTACAAAACGCAGCGCAGCATAACGACGTATTAACCAGACGCCACTCCGGCACTGGGAAATGGTTCCTCACCTCTCAGCAATATGTACATTGGCGAGAGTCAACTCGAGGCACCCTGTTCTGCCCTGATCTTCCAGGTAGAGGCAAGACCGTCATTGTTGCATCTATTATACACGACTTACTGCATAGGTTTGAGCCAGAGGACATAGTCGGTGTCGCATTCGTATACTGCAGTTACAAGCGACAACATGAGCAGAGTGTCGAACCTTGTCTGGCTAGTCTGCTCAAACAGCTTGTCCAGCAATTGCCCAAGATGCCCCCAACTATACGCAATTTGTATCACCGGCGCAAGAACAACCAGCCAAGACCATATTTGAATATTATTGTTCAGGCACTTCAAGCTGTTATTGACTCTCGTTAACAGGTCTACTTGGTAGTAGATGCATTGGACGAGTACTCCATGACGGCTGGTGACTTGACGAACTTCTTGAATGGAATCTTCCAGCTACTGTCAGAGCGCAACGTTAACATTCCAGCGACATCGCGACCGAATATTGCCGGTATCAGGCGTTAGTTCAATAATGGCACGGAATTGAAGATCAGCTCCCGGGAGGAAGACATGGGCCAGGTGTTGGAGAACGCAATGCCTGGGATGCCGAGCTGTATCTCGAGTAAGCCACCTCTCCAGAAGCAGGTTGCTGAAGTAATTGTCAAAGCTGTCGACGGAATGTAAGTTTATAGCATATCGCCCGTTAGCCAAGCTTCCATGCTCACCAGCCAGGTTCCTCCTCGCACGAATTCATCTTGATTCGCTGCGCGATAAGCTGCGGCGAAAGGAAGTCCTCAAAGCACTCGAGAGTCTTCCTACTGGAGCAGAGCCTCTCAACATTGCATACACAGAAGCCATTGAGCGCATCGACTCGCAGCGACCGGGCTGTCGTGACCTGGCTAAGTCGGCCCTTACGTGGATCAGTATTGCTCGCAGACCTTTGAACACGCCGGAACTCAGACATGCGCTGGCTATCGAGCTTGACGAGACCGAACTCGGCGAGTGTAATCTTCCCGAGCTTGAAAACATGCTGTCTTATTGCGAAGGGCTTGTTGTCGACGAGAAAAGCAACATCATCAGCCCCGTACACTATACGACCCAAGAATATCTTGACCAAGTGAGACATAAGTGGCTTCCTAACTCCCACAAAGAGGCTGCTCTTAGCTCTCTTGCTTACCTGTCATATGACGACTTTGCCGAGGGTGCCTGCCAGAGTGGCAGTGCCTTCGAGCATCGCTTGCATAAGTATATACTACTAGACTACTGTGCTAAGAACTGGGCCGACCATGTGCCCGATGCCCTCGATGAAGAAGTCGATGGGGTAGCTCTTGAGTTTCTTGAAGACGATCAGAGAATCGCTAATGCGGTACAGGTGCGAATGGTGACGGGCTACCATTTCCAACGCTACAGTGTCAAGGCGCCCATCAAGATTGGTGCTGTTAACATCGCGGCACAATTTGGGCTTACCAAGATTTTGTCCCAATTGCTTGACGGTGGCACAGAGGCAGATGTCAAGGATGACTTGGGCAGCACACCGCTGTCGTATGCTGCCGAGTATGGTCACAAAGAGGCCGTGGAACTCTTGATGAAGCACGTAGACATGAATACAGATTCTACGGATGAACAAGGCCGTACGCCTGTATCGTGGGCCGCAAGGCGCGGATATGTCGATGTACTCAAGGTCCTGCTCAATTGCCCAACTGTCAATGCCAACTCGAAAGACGACAACGGACAAAGGCCAATCTCATGGTCAGCGCACGAGGACCATAGAGACGTGGTCGATTTTCTCATGACTCTCGATGACGTCCAGATACATGCTGTAGATCGTCGTGGAAATACGGCATTGAAGTGAGCAGCGTGGAATGGGTATGGGGACACTGTGCTGGCCTTGGAGGCGAAGAGTCAACGGGGTGGTGCCGCAAGACGGATATCACTATTGGATACGGAGTTTGAGACTACGACGGAGCATATAGATGACATATCAGCGCCTCATGTGCAAGAGGCAGCGTGAAGTAGCTGGGGTAGGATCTAGTTCGAATGATTGGGATTTGTATACAGACACTGGCTGTTGGACCAGTTTTGAGGAAACAAATATGACGATTTAACGACATAATGAGTGTTTGCATAGATGGCGGGAGAAGAAATAAAGTCTCCGAAGGCTTCCCATCAATCCTGCGTGCCTCCATCGAAGTGTCTGATGTCTAACGCATAAGACACCGCCGCTAGTGGCTAGACTCGATAGAAAACGTTGGGTCGTTTTCCTCTGCAGAGCCTCATCTCCCTCGCCCAGGTAATCGTAACAGATATCGATTTCCTATGCTATACCCTGTTATTCATGCTAGGTCGTGGTCTATATGTTTCTGGCTGGAGTCGGTGTGATAGAGACAAGGTATTGCCGTGGCACATTCAACACAAGCTGACCAATACCGTTGCTGGAGAACGGATCAGGCTCGGAATGTCTTGTATGACAAAGTGAGGGGCAACGACGGTGTGCGACAATTTCAAGCCGTACTACCCCAGTCTTTAGATAAATCCTGGACAAACGAAGAACAATGTTGCTTGGTAGTTTGAGTAAGACCAGGTGGTCGTGATGCATACCCATTGGCTTACATTGGTGTATGTGATCGTGCTTATGCTCTGAATCAAGCCGGAATATCGGGACCTTACTAAAGCTAGTTGAATACCTATAGTAAATGACTGATAGATACTATGGGCTTATATTTGTTACATGGCCCATCATGTGATCTGCCACGCTATTCAATATGAGTCTCGATATGAGTCTCGGGTGGAGTAAAGTTTGTTGCACAATATACGCGAGTAGCAACGATGCATCAAGGTTTAATCGGCAGCGCTTGAATAATACAATTCATTAATATTTCAAATCAGATATCATTCAAAAGATTGGAGTGAAACCAAGCTTTATTGTAAAACGGGAAACCGACGCCTCCTCAGAGCTTGTTGGGCATACACGCCGAGACAAGACCCTTGATCGCGAGAATAATAAAAGTTTTTATGGTCTTCTATGTGATAAATGTCATATTCCCAAAATGTTACAGACTTGAGATAGTGACGTGTGAGCCATCAGCTGTGGGGACTATCAACTCAAAATAACACTCTTACAAAGTCAGTTCGGGCAGTATACCAGCTACCCAACACAATTGCCCAAGAGATGGCTTGGGACAATGAGTGAGGAGTGAGGACAGGCTATTGGACGAGTGTTTCCTATTTTCTCGTAATGTCCTTTCCTACGCGACGGCCAGTAATGTTAAATTGAAGCAAGCTTTGGGGTTTCCTATTCCACCACACGCCGCCAAAGACTCTCAAACTCTGAACCACCTTGACGGTGACTCATGGTCCACATGCGAAAGCTTATCCTTCGTTCTCAACTCATGGTATAATGCCTAAGTTGTGAGCTAGATGTGCTATTTGCAGTTGAGACTTGTGGCTGAGAGCTTAAATCAGCAGAGAGAACTTAGTAAGAATTAGACCACCAGCCGGCAGATCATTTAGGGGAGATATGAACCAGTATAAATGCCCCCTTCCCCCCAATGTGCCCTTGTCTACATGTTTTCCCCTCCCATTCCTGCATCGCGACACTACCTCCTCTTGGCCTATTCCACCATGCGGTCTCCCTCACCGAGCAAAAAGTCGTGGGATAGCTTGCCTAGCGAAATCCGCCTTCTCATCTTCCGAAGTTTGCTGCAAGATGGCTCCACGCTAGCTTGCCTGGCCGCCGTATCCCGAGCGTGGCAGACTGACCTCGAGCGATACAATTTTGCTCGCATCAAATTAACCCCCTCGCGCCTCATGGACTTTCGCTCCATGATCCGTCGCAATCAGGGCCTCGTACGCTATATCTGGTTCTGCTTAGAACTAGATGGCTATGATTGCACGCAGTGTGCGCCTAGGGGTGATGTGCTCACAACCGAAGAGGTGATAGCGGCATTGACTGTTAGCGACACAGAACACTGTTCTATTACCACGGCCTTCCAGGGTTTATTCTCGATTCTCAGTGAATGGGATCAACACAGCGAATTAATTCTTGACATCAGCATTTACTCGCCTAGTGACGCTCAACATTGGTTTCCCTACCTAACCTTTATGCCTGATAGCCCTTCCGATAGGCTAGAGGGTAGTGGCCTAGAGCTGACCACAATAAACCAAAGCTATCATGGCCCTCCTCACGGTTGGGTTACTGGTTTCAGACACTCAGCTCCACCTCCGGCAGCGGTCCATAAAGCTTTCCATCGTATTATGGAAGAGGGAGCGCTTGATAGTGACCAGTCAGAGTTCCAATGGTGGAATCAGCTCCCTTCAGTCTCCTCGGTTACTAGTATACTTCTCCGGCAACAGAATCGCCGTAGATGGAAGCCAAGAGCGCTGGCCCATATGCTGGCCCGTTTTCCCCGACTCCAGGAAATCCATTATGAGCCCTGGAGGGGATGGGACATTTTCCAGCGCGCTACAGATAAGGGTAAGTATTATTACACTTCATTCCTTGATATTTGTGTATAAGTCTTCGTTATAACTTATGGCTTACCACTTAAATTTACGGTCTAGAATATGTATCTCTTTTTGAGTCGATCCAACATGGCCACCATCTTCTTAAAAGGTTGGTAGTTTTTGAGAACTTTAACCAACAGTATCCAGTATTTATGCAACGATTTCTCGACGGGGAGGATTTGGCTGGCTGCGACAGTTTTCGTAACCCATCCCCAGCAGTTGGCCGAATGATTGCACTCACCAGCCTCCCGCTGGAGCATCTCGCCGCCTCCTTTATTATAGATGCCAGTCATTTCTTCGCCATCGACTCCTCTTGGGAGTGGCCTAACCTAACCTCGCTGGTATTGACTTCCCGACTCCTTAAGCCGGAAGAGGATTCCACCAAGATAGACGCTCTACTAAAGACAGCTGCGGTGGCGGCCCTCAGGATGCCACGGCTAGAAACCCTGGAGATTTGGAACGGACGAAAAGGGTTGGCGGCGCTCTTTCAGTATCGTGGGATCCGTGGTGCACGGCAAGGCAGGATTCTTTGGAGGGGCACATGGAAATATCACATCACAACCTCTGTCATTCAGGCTTGGGAAGCCGTCGGACATCTACATACCAGTTGGAGACTCGATGTGGTTCAGGAACAGGTGGACGAAGCAGCCATCCAGTCACATGGCGATGCATTGCACCACCTAATGCTCTCCGGCCAAGCTATTCGGTCTGTCTCGTTGCAGCAGATTCGGAGAGAACAGAAGTCTCTAGAGGGCGTGGATATTGTGTCATAACTCTGGATACTACGTAACGAAAAGAGGAGGCCAGGGTATCTGCCGTTTGAGGTGCTTGGACATAAATTGTCGAAAGGTAATAGAGGCATCTAGCCATCTACTTCTCAACTGGAAGCTGCACACTATCTTGATGAAACAATCTAAGCTCCTATATGCTTCCCAAATGTCTGTCCAACTTTTAGAACCGTCTCAATATGTTGTAAACTCAACTTGACCTCCTCAAATCTCGCAAGAGTCCTCGCTGTGTTCAGAGCATTGGAAATCTCACGTCCGTTAAGCTTATGGTGTATCAGATTTTCAGCTGCCTGACCACTCAATTCCTTCCCACCAATGTCTGTCTCATCAATAGGGACAGCTTCAAGATTCTGTCTCCAGATCTGGCGGCGAACACCTGCCTCGGGAGGACCGAATGAAAGTGACAGGTGGATGCGGGACTTCATCGCAGCATCCATGCTGCTGAGGCGGTTTGTCGTTAGAAAAACAATGCCCGAGAAGTATTCGAGGTGTTTGAGAAATACGGCCACGAGTGCATTGCGAGCAGTGCTGTTGGAAGTCAAGTCTCGGCTCTCGAGGAAGACATCTGCTTCGTCGAATAAGATGATCGCGTTCCAGGTTGTGGCGTACTGTAGAATCTGTTTAAGCCTGTACTCAAAGGCATACGCTCTTCATTTGCGAGATCAGCACATACGCCCCCAATCAGTCCCCGAAGGAGAAATACTCACCTATCATATCTGTTTAGCTCACTCATGCTTGTGGATAAAAGGGCCTTTTTGGACATCTCGGCTGCTGTTTCTGCAGAGAGCGTTTTACCAGAACCAGGAGTTCCATGCCTGATAGTCGAGTCAATGCCAATTATCCTACAATTATTCAGCAAAGACTTACAGAAGAACCACCAGTCCTTTGCCCTTCTGTTCTGACAGACTCCTGACTCTCTCCGGGTGTTTGTGTGACATGACCAGAGCTTTCAATACCTGCTTTTGTTCCTGGTCAAGAATGAGCGATGACCATGCGTTCTCCTTCCATGTTACATCCCTCAGATTATCGACTAGATAGCGACACCACTCCTTTCGACCGGTGGAGTACCCTAGGGTATATGGCGGGCAGAGGAAAAGTTCAGGATCATCAACCTCTTCAATCATGGTAACGTGGCTATAGTTGTCTTCTTCGAAAGTGTTGCGGTCAAGCACAACACGTCCGGTTTCCTGCCCTGGTTAATACTAGTCGTGGAAGCTGCGTGAACACTTACGGTGAACGGTAGCCAGATAGGCGGAAAGTCTGCCATATTGGGATCGAAATAGTCGAGGGGAGGTTCTTTCAGCCACTCTGCGATGCCATCATAGTCCTTTGTGAGGATTCCACGATTCATGATGAACTTCTTGCCTCGCTCAAGAAGTTCGACTTCCAGATTCGGCCCACGATCACTGAACTTTCGTGGATAAACTGGCAGTCTTTTGATCTTGGCTGGATGGTCTGACGCAAAGTAAGCGCTCTGGAAGATGGTCGTAGATCGTTTTGCTTCCCCAATCGCGTCGTCATTGGCGTCGCAGTATTTCATATGAATTGTTACATATGGTCCGCGGTTTCGGCTTGTCCCGTAAGATACCTTCTCCACGCGTGATAGCCATGACTTTCCCAGCACTTCGCTGACAACGAGGTCTCCAGGGCGGTAGATAACCCATGCCTGCTTGAAGGTGATCATTTGTTTCTGGAGCATATGCTGGAGGGTGCGTCGCTCGGGGCCCATCTCTTCTTCCATAAAACGAAAAAGTAAATTGAGATGCTGCCGCATCCGAGGAGAGTCGGCCTCATCTCGGTAGGCTTCGAGTGGATCCCAGTAGTGTAGAAGGATCTGAAATGGGCTCTCAAGCGTGAAAGAGCTCTTGAAGTCTGATGCAACCGTTGGGTAAGAGCCGATGACATCTTGGAATGCTTTGTGGATCAGTGGCGAGTTAATGCATAGTGTAGTTGACTCGACTTCTCGCTTCTCTGAGAATCGTCTTCTGACAATCAAGGCATACGGGCTGTCCTCGTCATCCTCAGAATTCTTTGTTGGCTCAGAGTCCTGAACCTGCTCTTTGCATAGATCTCTGCCCTCTTTGTTCTTGGTATGGTGATAGACCTTGGACTCGCAGATCGACTCTTGGGAGGTTGGCTCAGTGCCATTCTCATGATTATGGTGCAGCTGATCAGAAGTCATCTTGCAGCGATGAAGACTAAGAGAATGTGGTGAACCAAGAAGTTGACACTATAATGCCAACGGGGATTTGTATTGGTTCCATTTTAAATAGAGATAACGGGCCGAGATCTTGTTCCGGCCGGTAACCAATTCGGTCAGCCTGCATGAATAGTGCAAGCACGTCGGATGAAGATTGAATACGTGGCGCAGCTACTGCAGCTAAAAGGTCCAGAAGTAAGATTATCTGTAAGACCAACGGCATATGTATTCCTGATCGGGGCATGACATTAAATCACGCGCAGGAATCAGACCATATGATTGCGAAACATCCTTGACAGCTGAAAAGAACTTCGTAGAGGTAGCCAATCGAGACTTTGGAGCTTTTCGGATAAATCCGCAATGTTTCTTGAGCAATTGGTCTCGACCAGCTGAAAGATAAAAGGTCAGGGGAAAGCGGGCGGGGTTGTTATTTTCAATCCCACATCCCGTGCATGCATAATGACACTCCTGCCTAACCTACACATCCACCCTTGACGGAGAGGGAACCTTTTCATTCTTTCCTCGAAACCGTTCGTGAGATGAAAAGAGAAAGAGACAGAAAAATCACCAAAAGCCGGGGCAAACATGTCGACACTGTCTTTCTCGAGAACATCATCCTTCAACACGACTGAAAATGGAAATTTGTTTAATACTCTTTGCGAAACTGCAATCAAAGAGTTTCTCGAA
Organism: Fusarium denticulatum; assembly: GCA_013396175.1. Taxonomy (NCBI): domain Eukaryota; kingdom Fungi; phylum Ascomycota; class Sordariomycetes; order Hypocreales; family Nectriaceae; genus Fusarium; species Fusarium denticulatum. The sequence goes on along the minus strand of JAAOAK010000237.1, from coordinate 24,671 downwards.
GATCCTGAGACTCTGAAGCTCTCCGACAATCCCTTCGTGCAATACGTGAGTCACAGAAAGGAGCAGACTGAGAAATGCAGACAAGAGGAGCACAACGACCCTATTGAAGAGACGCAACAATGCATTCGCGAGGTCGAACAAAAGTGGACAGGAAGCAAGGCTCACCATCTGCGGGAAAAAGTCAACCCATTCGTCGAAAGTATCACTGCTTTGACAAAATCATGCGAGAACCTTCTTCAGCCTGCACCTTTCGGCGTCGCAATCGCTGTCTCTGGATTCCGAATCGTCTTAGAACTTGCCACCAAAGCTCATGGTGCCGTGGAAGACATGGTCAATGTTCTAGAGGAGATATCTCCGCTATTGGACTGCTACAAAATGACCGCGATTTCACAACAGAGTTCTCCACAGATATCGAAGGCCATCAAGAAGTCATACAAGAATATTCTGCAGTTTTGGGCCTACTCTGCAAAAGTCTTGTCCAAAAGCTACACAAGAGTCACTTTATCTTCCGCGATTAGACCTTTCAAGCAAGAAATACAGACTTTCCGGGAGAAGTTCCGTGAAGACTCGAAGCAAGTTAGCCAACTGCTTATTGCAAGTATTGCAATTGAAAGAGCAAGAGAAAAGCAGGAGAGAACAAGAGACGAAATCCTAAGGTGGATAAGAGGTGGCGAGAAAGCCGAGTCATTTGATGCAGACAAGGATCTGGAAATGAGGAACATGAGTCGCACAGAGGGCACATGTACGTGGCTATTTGAGAGACAAGAGTTCAAAGATTGGAGAGACGCCAAGAAGAATTCAGTTCTTTGGTACAATGGGCCTCCTGGCTCAGGCAAAAGCGTTTTGGCATCAGCGGTCATCAACCACTTGCAAGAGCAGCCTGAGTCAGAAGTTGTTCACTTCTTCTATTCGTTTAGAGCAGCTTCCAAGCGACAAGAGACTTGCGGACTACGATCTATCGCTCTCCAGCTTTTGAGTAAACTGGACGTGGCCTCGAACCCTTTGAAAGCCGAGTACGAACGGGCAAGGAAGACCTGCAAGCACGAGCTGACCAATAATGATGGAGAAGTAATGGTTAGGCTTCTCCGTGCACTATTAAATCATAGTCGCTTTGCCCAGGTTTATGTGGTTTTAGATGGGTTGGACGAGTGCTCCGTTCGAACTCACGGCAATCCTCTGTTCTACAGCCTGCAGCAGCTTCTCAACTTGGATACACTTGGGACAGTCAAATGGTTCCTTACTAGCAGAGATATCCCAGAGATACGGTCTGTAAAAGACGCCTTCAAAGCTGTCGAAATTAGGCCAAATCTCAAGGACACTTCCAAAGACATCCGTGCCTTTCTCGACGCTCAGAGTATCTGCCCAGCTCACGACGAGCCCTATTTTGACACAGACGAGCATAACTTTCTCTATGCGGCGCTGATATGTGAGATTGCAAAGAACAAGCACTACAGAACGAAACAAGGAACCATTGATGCCCTGCAAAGCTTTCCAAGAGGTTTGGAGGACTGCTATATCAAGTCGTTAGCCAGGATTGCAGGACTACCCTTTCATAAACAGGATCTAGCCAAGTAAGTTTGATACGTTACGACATATGAGAGTTGGTGCTTATGTGCCGGTCAATGGTATTGACATACTGTCACAGGAGAACATTCCGAATCCTCACGCTGTCGGAAAAGGAACTTACGCTGCTGGAGCTTATTGACGGCCTCAATCCTTATACCGATCCTGCCAACGATACAATCAAGCCCAAAGAAGAAGCGCTTTACTTTTACGATAAAGTGAAAGACGTCTGCAGCCTTTTGATCACCATGGAAGACATGAATGGTTCTCAGAAGATCTCACTGTGCCACAAGTCAGTCAAGGACTTTTTCATCGACCCGAAGAACAAGGAGAAAATCGAAGAGTACCTGCCAGACTTCTTTATCGATGAGAACAAGGCTTTGGAGGAGCTTGGAGTCAGTTGCATCGAGTATCTCAGTGAGGAACGATACCGAGATCCCTCTGACCTGAAAGCGTTGGTCACGAGGTCAGACCTGTCCTACAGCAATGCTTTCCTTCGCTATGCCGCCGTCTTTTGGCATATGCATATGCAGAATATAAAGCCAAGCTCCGAGACTCTGAAGATTGTTGAAGACTTTCTCAAGAGCCCTGCATTTTGGACTTGCATCTACGTACAAAGCCACGCCGCTCCTCATCTTTTTGCACGGTACAAGCGGGAAACAAGCAATGATTATAAGCAGATCCTGGGAACAATACCTAACGCGGAACTTCAATTTGGACTACCCTTGCCACCATGGAAAGAAGATTCTTCATCCGCTGATTATTTATCGCTGGACCGCTCGTTTTGTTCTTTTGCTTTAGAATGGGGCGAGCTTCTTGTTAAGAACCCTGATCAGCTTCATCATGCTGTTCCACTCACTCTTTATAAGCCCAGCTGTCACCTCAAACCTCCTAGCAGGCTTCAAAAAGTTCACATCAAATATGTTGCCAAGTTACTCGAATCAACGACCGAGGTGCGTGTATTGGAGTCGTCGTTCTCTTCTACGGGTAAGAAACGTGGCAAGACACTGCAGCTTCGGATCATTCGCGAAGATGGTTTGACGCCCCATCGCCGGGTCAAAGTGAACCAAGTGGATGTCTTCCCTCGGTCGAAGTCTGATCAGAATAGAGAGGCCATATTCGACTCCCTAGCCCCTAACAGCGAATGGATCACCACAATTGCTCGAGATAGCAAGAGCGGCGACTCCTTTCTCCAGAGCTGGAAAGTGAACAATCGTGATTTGAGCATTACTCGTTGCCTTCTGGATGGCAGATCGGAGAACCGAGTTGACGAGGCCCCTCCGCAAGTCTGTAGAGACCTTGACTTGGGTCTGGAAGGCAAAGGACATTGGAATCTGGTACAGCTTGATGTCGTCACACAGCCGATTCGGAAAGACTCGGATCCAACCACTCGACTATTCTATTTCCGCAAGGGACAATGCGCGGTTCATCACCATGAAAGAGCAAAGTCACCCAACAATGTAATCGTCAGCAGCTCGGGTTCCCAAGACAGTAGTTCAGACTCTGATGGTGAATCTGGCTGGAGTTCTGACTCTGATGATGAATCTGATCCAAGTGATACACACAGTATTAACGGAGAGAGAAATGGAAGCCAGGAAGGTTCAGATAATCTGCATGAAGAGCGCAAAGAGCCGGTGACAGAATGTCTTATCATGGCAAATGACTTTGGCAGACCTGTTTGGCGACCAATAAAGACCGGCCGCTTTTCTTGGTCCAGAATAATAGGCACTCGTCATCCAACATTGCCTATTGTAGCTGTCTCTTATAAATTCGGTGCGGTAGACCTACTCAACGACGAAACTGGCTGCAGCACAAGTTTGGATATCACTGAAGAGGGAAACAACCCAGGAGCAAAGCCGGTGGCAACGTCACGAGGTAAGGGAACTACCTACCCATCTTACGGTTGATGATGAGAATTCATGCTGACGTTCAGTTAGAGGTGCAATTCTCGCCATGCGGGAACTACCTCACGCTTTTGTCAGTCACACTCTACCAGAAGGACGCTTGTGCGGACTGTCAAGTCGTTCTGTCATGCTTCGGGTTCGTTGAAACTGCTTCTGGATATAGTCTTCAAACTCGCAAGAATGGCACACTGGCACGCTTTAGCTACAGATTTCTGGGCAACGTCGACGAACTACCTCGACCGTACATTATGACAAACTGGACAGCTGAACATGTTGTCTTAGCTCTACCTCCATTGACATATAGTCCAAAGATCATTAGGATCTCGCTTTCACCTCCCACAGATCAGATCAATACGCCGGAAAGCTTTCTAACAAGAACATCGACACTCTCACATCCTGTGTTCTTCCCACAATCGACTTTTTTTCGCGGCCCCCATATAATGTACGGCGATGGAGGTTCACCTGAGAAAGACAGTTACTTGTATCTCGTCTTGGACACGCCACAGCCATCATCGTCATGTTCAGAATCAACGCTGCGCTGCAGACCTGGCCACTTCCGGGGAGTGGCATGTCCTGCAAGCTCGTCTGATGACAAGAGGAGAGAAGTCAATGGTCCAGTGGTAATGGGTTGGAAAGTACTAGGTCGTGGCAAGACCAGAAAAGCTGACGAGGTTGAAGATTACGGAGATACCTCAGAAGAACAGCTTGCATGGCGGGAATGGAATGATGAAGATGGACTTTCTGAAGATGTTAAAGCCAGCAGGTCGGCTACGGATGAGTATGAGCTCTTGCGTGGTGATTTTGTGGGAGAAACATATTCTGTTCCCATTCGATCTGGGTTGAACTGGACCAAAGAGGGTGTTCTTAGTTGCTGAACCCATTTTGTATCTGACATTGGCATGTAATCATGATATCATCGATGATAGAGACTATTTCATAACACTAATCTACTTTTGGTTGAGCTGCTATGAGCTTCTGCAAGTTCCGATCACGATCTGCCAGTGACTCTGCCGTAGGTCGTCCATAAGCCTGTTCCGTTTCCTTCCTGATCTTATCCGTCCAGTCCCCATCATTAGTTCCTTGACCAGACTTAGTTGCAGACGTTCCCTTGAGACTGATATCACCTGCATCATCCCAACAAGCCTCCATAGTATCAGCCAGGTTATGCAGAAATGCTCCGATTCCTCCAGTCCCACCAGCACTGTTGTATGTCTTGAATGGCCCGGCTACTGCCCAGCGTGGCGCTATGCTGGCCTCGACGATTGTGTCAAGGTCCTCGACTGAGAGAACGTCGTTTGAGACTAGATGACAAGCTTCACGGAATAAGGCGAATGCTAGACGGTTTCCAACGAAGCCTTGGGTCTCTTTGTTGATTCTGACGGGGCGATGACCGGAGCCGAGATTCTTGAAGTAATCGATGGCGAATTGAGTTCGTTCTGGCTCTGTATGAGGTGAGGGGACGACTTCAATTAATGGCATTATATGAGGCTGGAACGTTGTGTCAGAAGGATAGTTTGAGATGAGAGGTCAGTCAACTCACTGGATTGAAAGGGTGAACCACAAGGATTCTGGTCTTGTCTTCCAGATCCTCCACCTGTCTCGATGCACTTATCCCAGACGTGGAACTCCATAAGTGAGCATTTGGAGGTGCGTACTTAACGACCTCAGCCCAATTAGACTTTTTGAAATCAACACTATCAGGGCCTTGCTCCTGGACGATTGTTGCCCCAGAACAGACTTCCTGGATTGAAGAGCATACAAGCAGTCGACCATCAGCAACGAGTTCCTCGACTATAAGATCAGCCTGTGAACTTTCCTTCTTTGTTGATTCAAGATAAACCGGTAAGAGGTTTTCGATGTGCTCTTTCAAATCACTGCGGACGTCGTATAGTCTGAGGTTGGCGTTTGAATAGCGTAGATGCAGTGCGGCGAATGAGAGGCCAATTGTGCCCAAGCCGATGAGGGCAATTGTTTCTTTCTTTCCAGTTTCAGTCATTGTACCAGTTTTGAGTATTGTGAATAAGAGATGGTTCAGAAGTTTATGGCGTGATGATAGCGCGAATTTTGAGGCTGGAGTCTTGGTGGAGAAGAGGGGAAACTGACCCGAGGTTAAAGTGAGTGATCACATTGGAGCATAATCAGCTGACAAACTATTCATATTTCTTAAACTAATCATCTATAGCCAAGGTTCTCTACTGAATCTCATTTATATAGTTCTATCCTCTTTTACAGAGCAACGACGATCTTCTTTGCCGAAACGCCCTTGGCCAGCGTGTTGATGCCAAGCTGAACAGCCTCTAAGCCCTTTCCAACAACCTCCGCTTCCGGAACAGCCTTGAACTTGCCCTGCTCCAAAGCAGCGGGTATATAATCCCCGAAGACAGCCTTAGCGACCGGGGTGTTGATAATACTAGTCGAAAGAATAGTCTTGGCCTCAATGCCTGCGACTTCAGAGGAGGCAGATCGCACACAGATAAGTTTACGAAGACCATCAGCGTGAACGATTGATTGACTTGCGCTGTTCATACCGTCTTCTGAACCACTGGCGTCAAATGCACCGGCGAGCTTCTTGCCTGTGAGGAGAGAAGCGATGTCCTTGGTGACTTGGGGAGACTTGTATTCAAAGACATGGTCTGCTCCAAGACTCTTGACGTAGTCGTGGTTTTTGGCAGATGCAGTCGTGATGACTTCGTACCCAGCCGCTTTCGCAAGTTGAACTGCTGAGCCGCCTACACTAGATGACCCTCCCCAGATGAGAACAGTCTCCCCGGTAGGCGTTGGGTTAAGACTAGGATATCTCATCGCAAGCGTAACATCACCGAAAAGCGACCACGCAGCCGTAGCAAGCGAAAGCGGCAAAACAGCAGCTTGTTCGAAACTCAAACCCTCCGGAATTTTCGAAGCGCACTCAGCGCGAATAATGGTGTATTCCTGGAATGCGCTGTGCGCATTATCCTTGGTAGCGAGTGACGTGGCGTAGCCTAGGACTCTATCACCTGGCTTGAAGGCGGTGACATCAGGGCCTACGGTTTCAACGGTACCGGCGACATCTTCGCCGAGAATAACGGGGTATTGAGATGGTTGGATGAAGATGCCGACGTATTGGTTGGCGATGTCAACGGGATTGATGGCTATGGCTGAGTTTTTGACGAGGATGTGGCCTGGGGATGGTTCGGTGAGGGGGGCTTCCTTGACTTCGAGTGGTGACGTCTTTGCGGCGACTAGCCAGGCGGCGTTGTTAGAAGGCATATCGGGTAGTTGAAGTAACTTTAAAGAAAATGGAATTTAACTCTGATAAATTTATCGTAAGATGGAAATAAGTGTAAGTGCTTGCAGATGTGAAAACCTGGCTACGAGTCAGAGACAGACTGACGTCGGATGTTCTTCGTCATTCCTGACAAAGGGACCCGTTGATCACGTCAATTATCGTGTGGTTGGCTGAGACTTGGTCCACGATCGGTTTAGCGGTGTCTAACAGAGTTTTTGGGCCTCGGTACTTGCCGCGGTATTGTCTCGTTCTGAGCAAGTCTAGTGGATACACGATCTACGATCTTAGCTTCTGTTTGGTGTTAGTGCGGTTTTGAGGCGTCAACTCCATGCTAATCGAAGCTAGGGACTTCGAGGTTCTGGTGGAGGGCAATTTGACTGAGCTGAGGAAGTAGATGAATCTCTTCTCTATTTCTTGCTTCATTACAAGGCTATTACGTTGACAGGTAGTTGGTAGCGTAGAACAGCCTCAATATGAGATAGTATCCCAAGCAGGGTATGGAACCAATCAAGCATTGAACATGAGTCTCATCCAATATGCTCTGAGGATTATCGGGACATAGGTTCCGTGGCTGATGCTTCTATCCTTTGAATTGCGAACCATGTGTATGTGGAAGCTTGCTGGTCTCGCTGCTTGTCTCCTAGTTATGGGAGGACTCGGCACAAGATTTGGTTTGTCCTCTATGCACTGGGTTATCAGAAGTATGCTGAAGGAAGACCCAAGCCTGTAACTGATAAGAATATACAGGGATGCTACCTTTTTCACACAAACAGAACCTTCGTAAATAAAGACGCCTATGATGGTATATTGCTATTTCTTCCAGTCGGTATCTCATTCAAATTCTTATTCGTCGCTGGCTTTTAGTATGTCTTTTGTACGCTATCATGATGAACCAAGCATGACGCGTCAACTGCCATCAATATGTTCCTACAACTTGGAAGGCCGCTTGACCTTTTTGGCAGTCCTGGGGAAGTCATGCATGATGAACTGGCAAGAAGCAGCAGCATTCATCGTCTCATTATCTCTCAATCTTTCCATAACAATCGCTTCACCAGCGAACATGACGCTTATCTCCCCATTATGCCAACGGGGGAGGAAGGTAATCTCGCCCAGAGGAGGCGTTCGACCAATATACGGCTCACGATACGCCTCGCATCTACCGAGAGCACCCCAATCCTCGGCTACAGCTGCACCAAGGCGCGTATGATCCGTTGTAAGAGTGTCTAGGGGGCCTCTTGGGACTATACCGGGGCTTAATGGATGCATCTGTGCCACTTCCAGCATCTCGCAGAATGTTTTCTCACTCCAATTATCGTTACTGCTGCGAATCTTGGTAGCTACCTTAGCTACAGACCGAGCGGAACAGACGTGGAATGCTTTGGTTGTTGCAGTGACCGGAAATAGATCCACACATGTTGGCAGATAGTTGAGGGGCAATGGGGGTGTAAGACGAGGCCGAACACTCCCCACGTAAACGATACGTGTCGTTTCAGGCACAGGCTCTAGACCAGTCTGATCAGCGGCCCATTTTGGTTCGAAGAAACGCTGCCAGGTAAATGCAGTTAAGCAATCGATTGCTGACAGCTTTGTCTTTCCGGATGACCCTTTCTTAGCCATAAAATCGAGAATCTGCATTGACGATTCGGGAAATTTCCATACACTGGCTGACGGTTGACGGAGTTTAGCTTCATCTGAGGAGGCGAGATCATAATCTGTCAGGCGCGCCGTTGTAAAGAGGTTTTCCAATGTCGAACCCATACTCTCTGGGTTCCGAGGATCAAGCATTGTCCAATGCGGAAGATTTACTGCCCGAGCTGCCACTTTATCAAGATCATGTTCGATCTGTGAGTTGGCCTTCATTGGCGACCGATCGACAAGATGTGGCGCCACTTGTTCCGGCAGTGGAGGCTCTGGCTCATTTCTCATCCGAGCATTGGAAACAGCTTGCGTATGGGTAGCCCAGGACTTTATACAGTCGATGAATTGAACCAGATCGCATATTGCGTGGGCAATAGAGACTGTTAGCACAATCCCACCTCTGATAACATTGAAACGGGTGATGATAATCGGGTCACCAGTTCGGACGGTTGGGAAATTCTCGGGGCAAAGTTTGCTTAGCCCGTCCCTATTGCCATCGGCAAAGGGAAAGCCAAAACTTTTGAACTCGTCATATGAAGGCATTTCCTTCTCATCCCGATGGTCGTAGTATACAAGGTGAGCACCGGCATATGGTGCTGGAGAGATTTCAATCGAATTTCGTCCTGTGTCATCTTTGACAATTTTCCCACAGAGATGAGGGTGCTGATACAAGTAACGCGCGAGACCCCGTTTGCAATCGTCATAAAGGTCCAAAGGGTTGACATCCGGCTTGAGGGGGAAGAATAATGTTGGCGAAGGGTAAACAGGTGCTGTCAAACTATCCATAGCAGATAGTTCGATAATAGCAGGGCTCACTGGGCCTGCTGGCTCGATCCAGGAGGTATCCAGCAGTTGCTGATTCATTGTTGTCTCCACGATTGATTAGAGTAAGATTTGAGTATTTAATTTCTTAAGTGCTCGCATTTTTCAAATGCAGAATAAGCTTCTCATAGGTAACCCAATTATAGGGCTTCCTCTTCGATGTGTTCTCTTGATCGATCACCGATCGCAAAAGATAAACAAAACAATACGTAAGCAAATGGACTGAGATGTAATGCGTGTACATGTTCCAATTCTCCCTAATATTAAGGCACCCAGTACGTTGAAACGTGAGAAACCTTAGACATTGGTTTCTCCAGATCTCATCGGCTGAGTCTTTGCGTAAGTGTCGATATCTTGGAAGCGCCCTTGATACTGAGATCGACATGTTTAAGATGACGAAAACGTCAACGCTCATCCTGGTTTCTCGTATGAAAAAAGAAAAAAAAATAAGAAAACGATGATTCGCAATGCCTAGGAATGTCCCTTATTATCCTCGATCAGTCACTATCAATAACTGTTCTAGAGGGAGACTCAGGGATTGTAGACCGGGGTAATTTAGATAACTAAGGACTGATGTCGGGGCCTCCAGGTGTTAAGAGGAGGGAAGATGACAAAGATGATTCAACAAGCCTACAGTAGAATCTACCTAATTAAACTATTGCAGGATGCTCTTACAAATTCTGTTATTGATTGCCTCGAACCCTGGTTAGATAGTGGATGCGGGGAAGCATACCCTTGTCTCTAGGGCACGGCACAGAGATGAATAGCTAAGACATGGTAGAGACTAAGGTAAGGTACCAAAAGAGATGGTTATACTATATTACTGCATATTTCAACCCTCAACGCGGACAGATGCCGACTGTAATGCATTTGCATGCCAGCTGTAAGAATAAACGATGGCGAATTGTTTTTACTGGTCGGGTGAGCGCGTTGTCAAATGAGTCAATAGTCCCCAACCCAGCTTTGCTAAACCAATTCACGGCTCAGATCAAGGGAGTGCCGTGTCTCACTTTTGAAATAGTCCAAAATACCTCCGTAATTTTGTCATTCTTGACAAGACCCCTATTCTCAGGCTAACAATCGAATCATTTTGTTATGTCTAAGATATGTATTTACACTCTTCTATATGACGAGTCGCGTCCTAAGCTAACAAGTTTCAGCGTTGATCTTGAGACTATTGCTAGTCACGCACTTCAGTAATGGTAAGACTACGTGAGAATGATGGCGTAGGCTAGGCAACATGATAAGGATTATGGTATAATTCAAAGACTAGCTTCCATTGCAATGCATCAGCGAGAGTTCTCACACAATTATCGATTAGTAGGACCTGGCCCAGGAGCACCGAAATATTCCTCCACAATCTAGCTTTCATCTGTCAATGTGCAACCACTGGTCTTGCTGGAATATCACCCGAGACCATTTCTGGCATTAATTAAGGGCCTCTTTAATTGTGTGATAGCTCTCGACTCCAGTTTAATGCTTTGTTATCTCCCTTCCTTCACCACGTCGCACTTCACAAAGCACACAAGCCAAAGAACAACATAGTACCCCCACGTCGCCAAGTATGTCAGGTACTCTGAGAGTCGTGTCTGGCCTCTCTCCAAGCTCCGTTACAGTCATCCAGGCACATCGAAACAGTCAGGTTCAGGTAGTGAGGCTTTTTGTCATTGATCTAATTGCGTCTAGAGACTACATATTTCAGAGTATTTCACGAGAATGAATTAGTTGGGGCTATTCATTTAGGTAAGCAAGTGCATTTCAACAGGGAAAGCAGTCATTGTTTCCGTGGGTTTAAAAGTTTATGCCTCATCAGCTACGTTAATTTCAGGACCACTAGTGTCAAAGAGACCGAAGGACCTTTTGCTTGCGTAGACAGCCTTCTTACTATTGTCCATCACGGTTTGTCAAGTGCACAGCCTTGCGGTTTGCGTCGCTTGAGGCTGATTCATATTCTCTTGATTTGATAATTTTCCTAATAATACTTAAGATTCTACCATGTCATGTTAATACCAAAACCTCATCTTCGTTCTGGCATTCCTCTCTGAATCTCGCCTGCTTTTATTTTCTTACGCCGTCAAGCTGTGACAAGGATAAGTAAAGCGGCATGCAATAGCAGCCCAATCTGACCTGGGTTGCCTGTTTCAGCCCCCAAGCGACCCCGCTCGTGTCAGCTCACAATCCTCAACATCATGAGATATTTGCATTCTCATACGAAGCCCTTTCGCAAACCTTCGGCTGATCTATTTTCGCGACCATGTTGTGTGCAGTATGTATGTCCATATTTCAGACTAATGCGAAGCAAGGGCTTCACCACAAAAACTTTCAAAGCCTTGCCGCCGCAGCAAAGAATGGGTGCAGAATCTGTCTTTACTTACGCACTAACTACTTTCCTGAGCATTTGAGCCACATAGAATATGAGATCAGGTGGGAGAACGCATGGGAGTTTCACTGGGAAATTGAATTCCACGATGGTGGCATCGGGCCGTCAATCAATCTTGACAAATCCCGGAGTTACTCAAACTGGTTCGTGTATGTCGATGTGTCTTCTTCACCAAAGCCTCCAACTGGTTATGAGGAGTTTCTCGCCCTTGTCGCTGCAGATCAGATCTCGGAGCCCACGCGAGTCCGAACAGAATTTCCGCCGTTACGGAAAATTCCCGATAACACCGGCCACCAAGATGTTGCACGCCTGGCTAAGAAGTGGCTTCAGACCTGTAAAGATCATCACGATTGCGGATCTGCTTCGGAGAACGGCTGGTATCCCAAGCGGCTCATCCGCGTTGGCGATGATCAACAATCCCCAAGACTAATCGTTTCCGAAGATAAGAGACCAGAAAGCTGTTATGCGGCATTGAGTCATTGTTGGGGAGAGGACCCAGAGTTCCTCATGTTAACATCCGATAATTTATCCGACTTGTGCACAGAGATTCAGCTACAGAACCTTCCAGCCAGTTTCAGAGATGCAGTAATGACCTGTCGTCGAATTGGCATTCCATACATCTGGATCGACTCGCTTTGCATCCTACAGTCTGGTCTTGGTTCTCATGAAGATTGGCTCTCACACTCAGAGGATATGCATCTAGTTTATCGCAACTGCGCCTTAAATATCTCCATCGATGTGTCCGAGAACCCCCACGGAGGTGCTTTTAGGTCGAGGGATCCCATGTATTTGCAAGACTGCTATATCTGGACTCCGTTTCGCACGCCGCCAGCATCTTTAAGCGAAAGTGAGCATGACATAGATGATAGCACACGAAAGTCAGATCTCTGGAACATTTGTGCAATATTCACCTCCGACGACTTTTCGTGGGCAAGAGTAGATCTCCCGCTTAGTTCTAGGGCGTGGGTATTTCAAGAGCGACTCCTTTCACCCAGGACCTTACATTTTGGTTCAGACCGCATTTCTTGGGAGTGCGATAGAAGCCGCAATCTCACCGAATATCTACCAGACGGCGTGAGCGACGATAGATGGAACGGCTTCGATTGCTTGGCCCAATACGCGTTCAGTGTTCGTGAAGAGGGAGATCTTGCCACATACTACTACGACCTTGTGTTCCCATACACGAACCGTAAACTCAGTCATCCGGATGAAGACAAGCTCGTTGCTTTCGCCGCCGTCGCCCGACGCTGTACTCCATGGTTTGGCAGTGACTACTGTGCCGGAATCTTTCGCAGCACCATGCCACAAGGTCTTCTTTGGGAGATATCTCCCGTTGGACAGTTAAGAAGGTCGAAGGTTTGCCGCGCACCGTCTTGGAGTTGGGCCAGCCTGGATTGCCGTGTGAGATTTCCTATGTTGGACGGCGAAGGAACTGTTTTATTAGCCGATATTGTTGATGTTGCGGTGGAATTGGTTGACCCGAATAATCAATTCGGTCAAGTAAAGTCTGCTTCTTTAACATTGACAGGACTTCTAGTAGCGTCTGATTCACTCGTCCTCAAGGACGCCAATGACGAAGAGTTCGTGGCTGAAGGTAGACTTGGTCGTGAAGGCTATGAAGACATACAAACTATACTAGGGCACACTTTCGGTATTACCGCCGATACTGTGGACTTGTGGGGGGAAGGTGAAATAAAGGCTTGGCTGGTCTCCCAAAAGAACATGTATCTCCTTGCAATTTTGGAGACATCGAAAGAGCCTCGCACGCATGGTCTTTTGGTGCAGAAGAATGATGATGGAACCTTCACTAGAGCTGGGAACTGGGAAGCAGGGCCGGAGTTTGTATCGAAGCATGTAGATGGGACATGTCGGTTCATATCAGAAACGATCACGATAGTTTGAATATGGATATCTTGTTGAGCTCGGGTTATGACATTACAGAGTTGTCATGCCGGGCTGCTTGTTTGACATACTAATGTACCATAATAGCCGGGCAAACAACTTGGCAAGGGATAATCAGGCTGGTTCCCTAGCAAATAATGGGCAGACATTTAACGGGGAAGAGTGTCGTGCATATGAAACGTTAAGGATCAGCCAACAGGCCAATCGGTTGCTGTAAGTATTCCCGAACCCAGTCATTCAGTGGATTAACGCAACCAACAGAGTCTCAAAAAAGAAGGTTGCAATTATGATTCCCCGTGAAGACATGTTCTTTCTCTAATCTAGTCAGATGAGGTTTGCAAGACATGCACTGATTTGAGAAGGGATTGGCCATCTATGATGATGAGCACGTTTCAATTAAGATTTCGAACCTCGCCTAGAAGGAAAGACGCATAGGCCGCATAGACCTGCGTAAAGAGACCCCTGTCCGCGGATTTATCCACGGCGACGATTACGTGCGGATGGCGACAAATTACAATGCGACGTAGAGTGCAACATCCTGGCACCCATGGTTGAGTGATTGGATCGGTAGAATCCTACGGTAATGGCAGGGAATAGCCGGTGTAACCTGATCGTTTTGCTGTTCTCAATTTCCATTTCCCCTCAATTGCAAACTTAAATCCCTGAGACACAGCAACAAACAATGGCATCACCCAAAACTGACAGCGCAGGCGGAAGTCCTCGCGATGGTGTAGCCAAGGAGAATGTCTCGGTCGGCGGTTCTCCTACTGGAGATCCCATTATCGCACAGGTACCAAGCGCAAAAGGGCAATTCGTCACGTATCATATTAATGTGTTTATCAGGATGAAAATGAAGGAGATGCTAGCGACTCAGCATTCGGTGATGATGGGTCAGTGTCTTCTATGATCAGGAAAGCTCTAACTAATCATTTTCTACAGAGGAAGCTTTACTGCATCCATCTCATCGAGCATCCTCGAGTATCGCAAATTTCAAGGACGAACTTTTCATAGCGAGAGGTATAATACGGAGTACTTTACACCCAACGATGAGCAGCAGAGAGACTCAATCGATATCACGTAAGATTATCATCATGTTCGCGGAAACCACTGACATAAGTAGGCACCATGTTCTTACCTTGCTACTTGATGGCAAGTTGACGCTTGTCCCTTTGAAAGATGATATTCAAGTTGGTAGTCCCACTGGAAACCAAAAAAAAACGTCGGCAGACACACTGACAAACTAAAGCGAGTTCTTGACGTCGGTACTGGAACTGGTATGTAACAAGCTTCAGATCAATTATATGAAGACTGACTGTTTGAAGGAATATGGGCAATGTACTCGCCTCTCAAGCTCCCTAATGGAACGCTCATCTGATACTGACTGGTGCAGTGACTTTGCCGATGAACATCCTAACGTCGAGGTCATCGGAACAGACCTCTCCCCCATCCAACCAAGCTGGGTCCCGCCAAACGTAAAGTTCGAGCTCGAAGACGCAACAAAAGACTGGAGCTGGCCTGAAAATCACTTCGATCTCGTGCATGTCCGTTTTCTTATGGGCGCGATAGTAGACTGGGGAACCCTGTTCAAAGAAGCTTCTCACTGCTGTAAGCCAGGTGGCTTTGTCGAGTCAGGGGAGATCAACCCAACTTTCTACTCAGATGATGGTAGCATCGACGGCGTAGAGGCTCTACAGACCTGGAATAGACTGGTGATTGAGAGTGGTAAGGGCTTTGGGAGGAGTTTCACTAATATTGAGAACGACGTTGGGCTATTTCGCGATGCGGGTTTGGTAGACGTGCAAAGCTTTGACTTCAAGGTACTACACCCTCTAGATGTTAGGCAAGGCTCCAAGCTAACATTATGCAGGTTCCCATCGGCGGATGGCCCAAAGACGAGAAAATGCGAAAGGTCGGCCAATTCCTCCGCGCTTCGATAGAGAATGACCTTTAGGGTAAGCCAACCTCTTTTGAACTTGCGATCTACAAATACTGAGGACTCCAAGGATATACGATGATGGTTTGGCATCAGATCATGAACTGGCCCGAAGATGAATATCAAGTATTTTTGATGAACATGAGAAATGCGTTCAAGGACAAGAGAATTCACGGATACATGCGTGTTCGATATGTTTATGGCCAGAAGCCAGATGCAGAGAAATAGTTCTACACTATTCAGTAGCCTCCCATTGTACTACTGTAGTCCAAGATGAATCTTAGTACAAAGATAAGGGCGGGTGTCTAGGGTTCAGTTAACCGAGGACTTTTTGTTTCCTCCCCTTACAGATTTAAAGTGGTATCTGAGATGAAAATTCCGGACTTTGATCCCAAATGATAAAGCTACTTAGGTAATCCAGCCTCAGTCTTGGGGGCTCTTTATTGGGTTTATTCTCACATCCTCTCTTCAGACTTCTGAGCATTCTTGCTCACCGAGGGCTCATGGCAAAGCATCTCCCGTGGCGAGCATGTGCTATGCCTATCACTGCAAATTCGTGCATAAGCGAGCAGTCTTGGCATCACTCTCATAACAACCTTGTTTTTCGTATGATAAGACTTGCATCGGCCCCACTCGCGAATGTTCGTGGTTGGCCTATTCATATGCAGTTGGTTCAAGACCCTTAGTTTCCTCCATCTTGTTGCAGAAATCTTTTCAAAAGTCGGACGAGTCTGCCCTTTTCTCTCTAGTATGAGCTTCTAAGCGATGTATCGTCTCAGGAGAATACGAGAAGGATCTAGCTACATACAACAGACTTTAGCGAGTTGATGCTACCACATTTTCTGAGGTCCGTGTACTGATTGAAGCTATCAGCCACCACGTTCTTGTCGAAAGGTGAATGGGTATAAAAGCCTGCATACCATGCGTAGATGACATTGAGAAAATAAGCTTATCGTATCTAGCTTTCTTTACAAGTTGTTGTTCGAAACATGGGGCCCACTCTCAGTTCACTCCGATTACGTTGGTCTCATCCCCAACTTCGGGAGCCAGTCTCAGGAGGAGTGGAAAGGCAGCTTGAGCCCAAGCCCCAGGATTTGAAGTCTTTCATACAACCCCTTATAACATCCTTTACCAATGACATTGGTTACTCTCCCCTCAAGACTACTAGCAATGATGCTTTATGGAAGGCTATGCGTACATACGCGGACAGCACAGGTGTACCTTATGAAGAAGGGTCGCATTCATGGCTAATGTTCAAGGTTGGATATGTATACCCTGTTGTGAGTACCGCCTAGACCTCTTTCTTATCAAAGGCTAAGAACGCTTAGGTCTGTTTCCCTCATCACCCGTTTGAGGTTCAGCGCTATATCGGAATATACTCATGGCTCGGCCTTCTCCTAGATGACCAAGCTGTGGAGTACCTTGAAGAATTCTCAATGTTTCATCAACGGTTCTGCGCAGATGAAAAACAACCCATCCCCCTTCTACAAGCTTGGGCAGATCTCATGAAACTAACCTTCAAGTACTGGGATCCGCTTGTTGCCAACTTCATCGTCACAGCATCTCTAAACTTCCTCAATTCTAACGCTCTTGAGGCCCGGAAGGAGTTTCATCAGATAGAGCGCACAAAAGCAGGTCGAAGTTGGGCATGGTTCCTTCGAGAGAAAGACGGTGTAGGAGAAGCATATGCTTGGTTTACATTCCCTAGGGCACTTTGCCCTGACATTTCACTTTTCTTGGAAGTGGTGCCAGACATTTCCATATGGATTGGACTTACAAATGATGTACTATCGTAAGTCTGCCGTCGCTCGTATCGCAGCGTGATGATCGAGGCTAATCAATTGCAGTTTCTATAAAGAGGAAAAGGCTGGCGAGACTCATAACTATGTCCATAACAGAGCATGGTATGAAGACAAAAACCCCAATTCCGTCTTCGAAGAGATTGTAGATGAAATAACGACTAAAGCCCAGCAAAGTGAGTGCATATAAATTTTCTCGTTTTCAGTTGGCTAACCGCTCTTGTAGTGCGACTTGTACTGAAAAATCGAGAGCCCTACCTCAAGCTATTGAACTCTCATCTTCTCGGATACATTGCTTTTCATAAGCTTAATAGCCGTTACAGACTATGGGAGGTTGGCCTAGGAGAAGATGCCACGGACCGAACTGTGCTGGGGTCTTAGTTGGCACATTTCTCGTTTTTGTAGGGGCATATACAGAGCTTCAAGTTCAATTTGGGCTATAGTCGCTACATATTTTCAAAATGAGAATCTAGGATCGATCGAGTGTTGAACTTTCTCGACTCCATATCTTCAGCCTTCTCACTGATCATAACCCTCGTCAGCCTCTGATTCAGAACTTGAAGTCGAAGTGGGCGTAACCTGCCCAGACGTGCTTGTAGTCTCAGACGCGAAGTCTTCTATTAGATGTATTAGCTATGTAAATTTCATTCTCGCCCCTTTCGATGATTCCTCTTATTGAACTCACGCAGACGTGTACAGACGTCCTCGAGCCTATCTTTGGCTCCCTTCACATTGGTAGATTGACGGTCTCTTCCGTTGCACGACGTGCAGGTCGGTGTTTGGGTGCCATCTGCGAGATTGTTAGATCCAATCGTATACCCAACTCGCTGACTCACCGTCATCACACCGGTCCGCTTCTTCCTGGTCTGGACTAATCGGCCCGGGACCTTTGGCATCCAGAGTATGGACAGAAGCCGCCGCACTGAGATCGCTGCTGCGAGATCGCGCAGACGTCAGTCGAACTCGGTCACTTAGAGATAAAAATCCGTTTTGTCGTGTTTGGCGTTCAAGTATGCTTTGCATCTCGAGCTCCAAAGCCAGTCTCTCCAGCATGGCCTTTCCTTCTATCGCCAACTGTTGCGAGAGCTTTTTTGAGGCTGCCAGATCTTTTTGGCAGGTATCCAGGTCTTCGGCAAGCTTGGCAGAGACATCTTGGAGGTCTTGGAGACGAGTGTCTTGTAGAGACGATAGGCTTCCACCACCAGCCAGCTGATTTGTCTCCAGGTCCTTCTCATCCGCCGAGCCATTCTCGCTGGCGAGGTCTTGAGTAAACCCAATGCCTTTAAACCGAAGAAAGCATTGAACTAGCACCATAGCAACATTCTCTGGAACGCCAAGCTGGTTCATCATTTCTTCTTTGCACTCCTTCGAGGGAGATGCTGACAATCTTATGACATATGATACGAAGTTTGCCGTGATCGTCGGATACAAATTGAGTGGTAGTTCGGTGTCGTTTAATGTCCGAGTGATCAAGACTAGATTCAGTTTCCCTTCCAGTCTTCTCATCTCAGAAGATGCCAAGAGTTGAAGACACGGAAGATCCAGATCAACAGCGGCAGCATGAGCCTCAAAAGCAGTCGCAAGCTCTGAGCAGTTTCTATCATCTTCAGTTTCTCCTTCTGGTTTGAGGCACTCATATTTATCTGTTATCAGATAGTGAATGATTATGTGCCCAACTGAGAACGGGTACTCTTCGATATCGACAGTATCGAGTGGTTTGGAGAAGATGTGCTTCTTGTCTAGTCGTACAGCAAGCTTTGGGCATTTTTTGAGGATCGTTCTATGGATCATAAGGGGCCCTTGGGATCGGAATAGGATGAGACAAACGTCCCCGGTGTACTGACTTGTCCCTTTGTTAGCCTCTCGGCTAGTTCACAATGTAAGTCAGAGCACGTACGACTTTTCTGAGAACTTCATATCGCCTCGATCCACGACTTTGACTTGTTTGATTCCAGATGATGCAGATGAATTCCAAATAAACAAGAAGAGGGGGAAAAAAGGCTTTGCATGCTAATGGAAATTCTTGGTGTTGGTGTTGTCTATGACGCATCCTGGTAGGCCTCCCGCATCCCACTACTAACTCCATCAGTAGATATGTCCCGTGGCGCCTAACTGTCCAGTAATTGTAATCACATGGGAGATCCTTGTATTATGGACAAATAGGCGATTTTAAAATGCACAGTGTCAACTAGGCCAATGCTGAGGTCGGACTTCTGTCCACCGAAGTCTCCAACTTTCATTCATCCCTAAGATTTACTATTATCAACGCTACTCGGCCTTTTAGAGATTGCTTGACTGATCTGAGGAAGTAGCTGATGTACAGGTTGCCTTTACAGGTAACAGTGAAGCATAGTGACGCCACTTCATAACTTGACATTTCAGCAAATTGAGAGCTTTGAATATGCGGTGCTTTAACCTCGACACTCCCCACATGGCATGCAAAGCAGGCGTGGTAAAGTTTATTCGATAGCTCTTCAATGAAAGAACCTTGTTTCTTCAGCAAACGCTCCTGGTATCGCATTTCACAATATTAGATGATAGGCATCAAGTCAAGCAATATATTGTATTTTCCACTCTACAACCAACCTGACGGATAACGCGGGTGTTCATGTCCACTGCACCAAGCTTCGGTAAGAAACTATCCTAAAATATAAGGATCTGATGTCGAGATCCCTTGACCAACATATGCAACGCCCATCACGGGCCTCACAGCCCAAACACCTAGACTACTCACAGTGCTGTTACCAACGGTCGTACGCATAGAAGAGATTCATCCTGTTTGTGTGACCCGAATCCGCCGGGTTTGGTGTCGCAGCAGGTTGAGTCTCCGACTCAACAAGTACTCCCTCATCGTCAGAATCAACGACGGTAGATTCTGTTCGTTCACTCTCTGACTCTTCGGTTTTCTCAGTCTCAGACTTGGGTACCTCCCAGTCAACAGCCGACGATTTCTCAGCCACTGAAAGATTAGCTAGCTGCAATCAAAGCATTGGATTATATATTCACTTACCAACAAAGTCCTTCATGCTTGCGATGCAACCCGCAAGTCCAGGGGTAGGGGGGGTTGCCTTCTTTTCAGCGTCAGCACGCCCGCCGCCAGGAGGCGAAAATGGACAAGGCCAGCCTCTCACCCTTAAAGGCCCAGATTGAGCTTCCTCTTGTCCCTTTGCACCACAAGACTCATGGTAAGGAACTGTTTTTGCGCGGAGCTTCCAAACGTATGTTGCCGGATCAGAAACAGCTCGTCCCTTCCCTTTGTCATCTTGCTGCGGGTTCTTCGGGACTTCCTGAGGTTGTTGAGTTCGACGCTGGTCTGGAGATTGCGACGATCCAGGCCTTGCTGTGACTGAATCCTGCGAAGGAGGTTGTGTTCTCGTAGGAATGTCTTGTGTTTCATTTCCGGGCTCGCGTTTCGCTTTGGGTTCACCTGTTGGCTTATACCGGGCATACATGACCAACTTTCGAACAAGTATGTCCGTGATACTGTTTGAAGTAGTCCGGCTCAGGAGGGTAGATGCAACTTGACTGTGAGGATTCGAAAGCACCTTTTCAAGGTGAAGTGAGATATGTTGCGCAAGTTCGGGGAAGTTTTTGGTGTCAATGTTCATCTTTCCCAAGATGGCAACGAGATTCAAGAGATCCATTTCATGGCAGACACGTGCGCATTGTCTCTTGGCCAGGTCTACCAACGCTTGTAGTTTCATCTTTCTAGCAGCTTCAATGACTTGAAGCGACACTCTGAGCTCATAGCCCTTCGCTGTATCGCCAGATAAACCCCGGGGTTTGATGCAATTATACTGCTTCGTGTAAAAGAAATGGATAATCACGTGGGCTGTGTCATTTCCAATGTCTTGCATATCCAAGATCGGCGAAGCCGACTTGGATCCAAGTCCTTCCGTGATGTTTTTGGACAAAACATGGACTGGGACGACTCCTCTGTGGATCCAAGTGATAGACTTTCCCTTTAACAGAACCTTGACGAAGATGTCTGCATAAGGTCTAAATGATTGTTAGCTTAGAAGGATTCATGTTAGTCCACCATACTTACGACGTGATGAACTGAGCTGGCAGATCTTGAAACATGGTGATTGGACCTTGAGACATGGCGCTCGAGCTATTACCCATCGACCCGGGTAAGGAAAGGAAGACGATTATGAAAAGAAGAAGTTTGTGGGGGCACTGACATGGGCGGTTTGTGGAATATATATGTGTGATAAGATTTCCCGCATCATAGAAACTTAAGACATCACCCACGTAATAGAAAGTATATCTCCCTCAAAATGATTTGAACACCCAACCATATAGTGGGCGCAGTGATGACGACTTTGACACTCAGCTCTGGTGAACTCTGTGGCCCAAAAACTTTACAAACGCGAAGCCACGCACGAGTATTTGAGGCTCAAACTCCCACCAAATGGTCTGACCCTTCCAGCAGATTCGATATGTTGCGGGGTCAAAAGTATGGTTGTCTCGTGCCCATTGTGTTGAGGCGTCAAACTTTGTCACCTCTTGGAAGAAGATTCTGAAGTTTGTCGGGAGCCACAGGCTTCAAGTAGGTACGAATAAATCTCACTGAGGATAAGTAAGCTTTACGTTTATCTTTCCATTTTCGTCTCAAACACGGTCAGTGACGGTGACATTTGGTGTAACGATGGAAATAGGCTTCACTATAGTTCTTCGTTCTATGTCATTCAATAAGGCACAGAATCTCGTGGTGCATAAAATCTTTTGCTTTAGGTTTTGGATTTCCAAGATCATTCTGAAAAGTCGAGGCTTATTTACCTATGACGTCAAGTTGTAGTTCAATCTGTCCAAGACTTGTGCGTTTTATTTTCTGGCTATATCATATCCACCACTATTGTCACAGGCAATTTGCGACCTCAGGATCAACAGTATATCACCTTTTCATTCATCGCCTGTGTTCGCAGCGTAAAGCTTCGCCTTATAGGCGGCAGTCATCCATACAGGATCGATAGTTACCAGATTTACCAGAATAAACGATGGGGGAATAAAAGAAAGTAGTGAAAAGATCAAAGGGAATCCCCCAGGCTATCGTCCTCGTTGCTAAGTAGGTTCCGAATCCACCTTTTCCCTTAATCCATCTCAGCCTTTATATCCGTTTTCCAATCACAAGTCTTAACCAAATCTCAAGGACTATGTCTAGGAGTCATAGTCATATTCAGATGGATCCGCATCCCAATCCATGGGCCCTTCAACTTGAACATGGCTACCTTCCAAGGTATGTGAGGAAGATCTAGAGGATCGCCAAGGCATGTCAAAGGAGGTCATCGTGTTCTCGGGTACATTCCGCTCGGATCCAGTTGGTGTCAATGGCCCATCGCAAGCTTCTGTAGCCTCATCTTCAGTATCGTTATCGTTGTCTGCACCTGTTTCCAACAAAGTTTCGCCTGATGTAGTTGAAGGGCCGGGAGCCGGTCTCTCGCTCGATACATCGTGTTTCATCTGCGGCAGCTTCCCCTGAAAGGCCGCATGCGGCATTCGTTGTCGATGAATCTTAAGCTCTGGGTGACCCACAGCCTTCGTTATCCATTCCACCTTAGTCTCTGGTATCGTTGTCGTGCGAGTGTAAGGGATGCTTCTATGACTCGAAGTCGTCGATGTATCTCTGGATGGCGGGTGGAGCACAAGTTCAGGAACCAAAGAAGGGGGAAGCGTCGAAGGTATAACCAACGCAGCCTCGCTGGGAATATAGAAAGTTGGTTCGGGCGCGGCTGCTCGCTCCAATGGCGGTTCGGGAGAGTTAATATTCTCCCTTCTAGTCGCCTGCTGGGCCGCGGTACCGAAGAATCGACTACCAACTGACTTTCTCACTCCCGTCATTTCACCTTTCGGGTTCATCCACATCGTATCGGGAATCTTGGGCTCTTCCCAGCCGAGAATCTCGGAAGCAGCCGTTGTCTCAGCGACCTTCCTTGTATAGACCTCGCCTAACATGGAGTTCTGTTCACCCAGCTTGCACCCAGCTTCGCTAATCTCTATGAGTGCTTTCAAGAGCATCTGAGCGACTGAGAGTGATGGCTGGGCCTGTAGTTCGGCGAATGCCCTTTGGTTGCCTCCCTGACAGTAATCCAAAGCGGAACCAACCAGTCGTTTCTCCAAGTACACGGAAAATTTTGGGAACAAGTCAGACTGGTAGTTCAACTCTTCAAGGAGGTTGATTAGTTCCATCAGACCCATGTACTGAGCCTTGCGGAAGATCTCTTTCGCGGAATCCGACTTGAGGTCCTCCATGTCGAACTGGTTTGCAAGATTATGTAGGTGAAAAATGCTTTTGAAGTACACTTCTTGCGACTTCTCGGAGGGATTGCCCTGGAGGCGAGTAAACGTTCCAAATGACAGATACTCCCACAGCATGTGTCCGGCATCTTGTGGCAGTTTGCACAAGTTGATGTAGTAGTAAGGTCCGTTATGGTAGTAGGGATACGACATACCATAAGTATAGCCGTAGAGATACGATGGCGGAGGCTGAGAGTTGATCTGCCCGTAAAGCTGCGGGTATTTCTGGAGCTTTGTCAACTCGACGTGAAAGACTTTTTGTCCCTGAACTTCGATGACGACCAGGTAAGCTCCACTGCCCGGCCAGCCTGCAGACATTGACGTGTCCATGATCAAATAGACTTGATGTTTTTGTTTGCTGGGTGAGTTTTTTAGCGTGGTATGATTAAGGTTTGATGTCGATGAGAGGAGAAGAGAAGGGATCCAGCTTTTTGCACGGGGCATGCCATGGAATAAATACCTAGATGATGGTGTTTTGACTCTTCTCTTACAGCTTGACTTTCAAAGTTCTGAGACACCATTGGCTACTTTCCTCATCATTAGGTGACCTCCAGCTCATAAAGGCTGTTTAAGTGGGGAGAACAGATCCTAACAGCCACGCATTGAATGACTGACTTGACTAGGGGAGGAAATAAAACTCAGGACTTTGAGCCTAACTGATAAAAAGATTTAGGTAACTCAGTATAAATTTAGGATGAGTTTAGGATACCTTTTATGGAGTTTATTTTGTCACCCTGAACTCAGGTCTTGTGTTTTCTTGCTCCCAAAGGCTTGACTCCGAATTTGACTGCGAGAAAGTTTATCTGTTCGAACTTTGAGAACCCTCCAGCCACTGGAGTCAAAGTTAGCCTATAGAAGTAAAAGTCAGGCGGCACCCAATAATGTTGAAATGGCGCAGTTACAGTTGTGGCATAACATCGCATGCCTTCTTGGAGGCATAAATCCATTTGAGGCAATAGACATGAATCATCATTGTCTCTGGTATTCCCCCTCTTCGCACAAGCCTTTGTTAACCGCGCCACCATTGCGGTAAGCCAATCCATGCTCTATGCAGTCACTCAAAAGGGACTGTTCTGAAACTCATTCCTGAATTAGTGCCAGTCCTCGGGATATAAGAAGACTTCTGACATTAAATCGAGGTACTAAAAATACTTAGTCTAAGATC
>JAAOAK010000236.1:0-27583 GCA_013396175.1 Fusarium denticulatum | reverse complement strand
GCTGCAGGCGGTGCCGGCTGCGGAGCTATTACCTTGGTCTCATGATGATACTCCTTTCTACAGCAAACCATATGGTCTTGTTGATTACCATAAAGATAGTCATAAGGCGCATAGGTTGTATCTTGTGACGAAGGCCCATAGGCTGCATTTTGTGCTGAAGGTGCATAGGCTGTATCTTGGGCTGAAGCTTGTTGCTCATAATGCGCAACATATCCGACTTTCATACCAGCCTTACGGCCCTCGAAAGTATAGTCAACAGGTGGTCCCGGCTGCAAGATATTAGCTTGACAGGTTCAGCAAGAGAGTTTCAACCTACCCAATCACCACCAACGGCGACGTTGAGAATAATAAACATCTTGTTCCACGCAATGGTCTTCCAGACCTCCGGGTCGCCGATTTGCGCCCCCGTGACCGTATGAAAGAGTTCATCCTCAACGTAGAAGTTTACACTCTCATCCTGCCACACCGTCGGTGTGCGGTCGATGACAACTTTGTAAGTGACCATGCTCATAGCCATATCAGGGTGAAAGTACGACGCGGCGATACCCTTCTTCTCCCCGCAGATACCGCCTGGAGACCTGTCACAATGAACAGCTGCATAAGTTTCATGTTCGCTATTAACGTGCTCCATAATGTCGAGCTCACCACAGGCAGGCCATATGGGACCCCCCGTGCGGTGGCTGTCACCGAGTAACCAGAAGGCAGGCCAGATGCCATTTTTCCTTCCTTTGGGGGCAAAACCAAGTTCTATGTCAGCTTGGACAATGGTCTTGATACCGGGTGCGGGCGTGAAGGTGTACGTGCTCTCGATACGACCGGATGTCCAACCTTTTGCAGCAGTGGGGTCGCGCCACGGGTGGATATGAAGGAAGCGATTCATAAGATGGACGTTTACAGGGGAAGCCCTGTACTCCTGATGATCGCCGTTTAGATCCTGGTACCAATGTTGAATGTTCCACTTGGAAGTATCTGGTAGAGAGCCAGCAACCCCCTCGAAGTTGTCGTACCACATGATCCGGTACCCTGGAATCTCAGGGACATTCCAGGCTGTGCCAGTAGTGGCGAGAAAGCAGAGTATCGTAGCTAGGAACAACATTTTGGGTGTAGTGAGTTGGAGTTTGCACCCAGAATGTGATATTTTGTTGTTGAGAGAAGTAAAGCATGAAGGGGAGGGGGAGAGCTGCATTTTATGAATGGCTGGAACAGAGTTTGAGGTTTTTATCATCTTCTTTTGTGGAAGGGCTAGGTTTAACTTGCGGCAAGGACAGACAAGCTTGGGCGGTGATTATCAGCCTCAAAGTTTAGTGATGTACAATTTGTCTCATGCCAGTTCGTAATCAATAGCTTGATTGATAGCTTATGCCTTTGTCAGATCACATACAATACGATGCCAACGGGCTTCGGGCGCCTGGAAAGTGCTTTCCAAATACCGATACGGAGCTGTATGCCTAGATTGATGTCGATCAAGTCTATTCGTATATTCCTTCAAGGTCTCTGCTTATTAATTGCGATTGCTCACCATGTTGCCCTGATATAGCCCGTTGTCATATAGTACGGTTTCACATTCAGAACCCATCTAAAAAACGTCTCAGCGAAAACCTTGCGGCGCGTCATTATGAGAGTCAATGGCCCAAGAATATATGAGGACATTTCTTGGCTTTGCTTGTGACTCTGATCGTTGTTCATCTTGTCCTTTGAGCGAAGATGCGTACATAGGGCTATCCGGTACGGTAGATCGCTTGAACGTGACTTACATCATAACCAATGGAGTGGAACTGAGCACGAGACCAGGGATAAATGTACCTAATTGGCATTTAGAGCTGTCTGATTGGCCTTTCTGGTGAAAGAAGTTTGCAGCCCCCACGCTTGGCTTTGTTCTGTCGATTTCGAGCTACGTGGCGGTTATAGGCTCTCGATAAGAGGCCTCAACGGCAAATAACAAAGTTGGTGTCCAAGCCACCATATAAGCCTTCGACACAGGATTCGTCACCGGCTGAGGACTCTAAGCTCGATAATGAAATCTAAGTGGGAGCTACATCTCATGACCTGTGCATCCCCTCACCAGAAGGAAATTTTGATCAATCACATCCTGTCAATAATTCCAGCTACTTCTTCTAACGAATAGACAATGAATTGTGGCTCCAACTTCTCGCATGCGCTGCGTTCCCCATATCCATATCTGCACCAAACAGACTTTGCTCCAATATTAGCGGCAAATTTGACATCCGCCTCCGTGTCCCCAACGACTAAGGTTCTGGAGGCGTCAACATGTGTGAATCCAAGAGCTCTCAGGGCCGGCAGTAGAACTTTCTCGAAGCTTCCAGTGTCAGGCTTACGCGTTGCACTGGGGGTGTTGTCTCCGACGATCAAGTCTCTGGGGATAGTATCAATGCCGTTGTTCTTGAGGGCTGTCTCGACCGCCGCCACACCTTTATTACTGACAATAGCGACAGGAACCTTTTCTTCATTCAATTTGATGAAAAGTTCCCTGGCACCAGGAAACGCGGATACAAGTTTCTGTCCTTCATCGTTATAGAAGCGACGGTACGTAGACGTCCATTCACTCTCGTCGAATGAATCGGGTGACATATGTAGGGCTTGGAGAACTTCTCTGAGACCCAAGCCAGAACCGATCAACTTCTGTACCTCAGACTCTGCTGGGGCTGAGGCTGGAAGGAGTGAATCGAAAGTGAGATTGATGCTGTGAGAGATGGCTTGATGCGTGTCGAAAAGAGTCCCGTCAAAGTCAAAGATGACTAATTGAGCAGGCATGTTGGCGACTTCAGAGTTTGTAGGAGAAGTATTAAGAGTTTGGCTGGATGTTGGGCATGGAACGAGGATTGATACAGTGAAGTTCACAGATGCATGAAATTTTATTTAGGCTACACCGAACCCCGCTAACCATCACGCTGCGTCAGCTGTCAGCAATAAATGCAGCGCCGCTCGTCTTCTTGGTCATATACAACATAGCAATCGCATTTGTTTCAGAGTTCTTCTGGCATTTCATATTGGGAGAAGTCTTCGGGCATGTGAACCAGTGATTCCCACATATCCTGGAAAATCAAATACGTGAGCTTCGAACTATGTCTCGTTGTGGGGGAACATACCCAGTCTACACCATCTGAGCTGTTTAGCATGGCCTCAATGCCCTGAAACTCGGTCGAGAAAGGAGTCTCGTTCGCGTTATCTTCCCCGCTCATGTGCCCTGTCCTTGTCAGTCTCCAATCACATGGGATCTAGCATCAGTCTTACCATTGTTGTTGCCATTATAAGCTGGGGCCTTTTCGTGGTTTACAGCTGGCGGCATTGACTCATCTTTCGATCCAGTCGTCACAGCTTTCAACATCACCGTGAGCATATCATATGCTTGCTTTGCCTCAGCAGAGACTGCCTTGATAGCTGCCCAAAATGCCTGCGAGGTTTTGAGTGCTTCGATCATACTCTCCCGAGTATACCCCACGAGCTCTGGGTTCTGCTGTTCGGGTGGCATGCCAAGTTCAACGCAGACGACCATAGATGCCAGAGAGAAGTCATGTCTCTCAAGAGATGTAAGGAACCATCTATCATTATACAGCAGCCCACCGACTTGAACCTCCTTTAAGATACTAGCTTGATGTCCGAGAACTGTCATAGCTGAGTCGACGCTAGCCGCCCTTGAGTAATTATACTTAGGGTCATGGTATGCCTTCGTCATGTGATGGCGGTGTAGTGTACATCTAGCCTTTTGGAAAAGGAGCTCAAGGTTATACCGCCGAATAAGAAGATATGGCGGGATCATGAAGCAATCTTCCAGTTTGGCTATCTTATAACAAGTGGGCATGGACTGATGCATCTGATGAAGCTTCTGATCGATAGCCATGATCTCGTTGTAGTCTTCTGTCTTGCCAAGTGAGACTTGATTGAAGATTGTTCGGAAGATGGTCATCATCTTGACTTTGACACGGGTATATAGAACGCCAGTACCTTGCGTCTCGGGTCTTGGTGGAGGAAGCTGCGTGCACTCAGGACCAAAGTCTTCATCATTTATGTTGCGCGGCAGACGGGTATCACACTGGGACTCCTGGATAAGCGACGGCAGGCCCAGTTGGCAAGAGGTCAGAATGTCAAGCTGTTGGAGGACACCCCATACGCGACGCCTCATCTCGCCGTGGAATGGTGAAATCCGAGGATAATTGTCGGGATCACGATGGTATCCCATCCGCATCGCCAAACGAATAGCAATACCGGTAAGGATCCATACTCCGAGATGAGCGTCTCGACGGCGCACGAATTCACCGTGGATGTTGAACAGAAGCGTCTCCAGAGTATACTTACCCGGCGCTGTGGAGTACTTGGAGAGAATAAGACAGTCGGTGCATCTTTGCTGGAAGGACTCTGCGACCCCAAGAGGGGAGCCCATTCCTCCGGGAAGCTCATCCTGTGATCGTATGTACAGAAATGTTCCAGTGGCCAGAATGCCGAAGAGCATCCCAACCCACTGAACAGAAACGGAATGGGGGTCATTCCAGAAGCGTTTGTACTATGAGATAATGAGTGAGATGAAGCTTTGGTAGAAAAACAAAACTGACTTCGCCCTCAAATTCTCCTGAATGGGTGATTACTTCAAAATGTTAGTGATGGTGCTTCAAATCAAGAGTTGGACATACAAATTGATGGCTGAGTCGAGGTGAAATAACGAGATACAAGTCTATCCGTAATGTGCTTCGGAGGGACATCTGCAAGGATATCTCCAAGGCTCGGAGCTACTCTTCCTGGTCCCAGAAGCAACGGGACTTGGCTTTGAGCTTGATCAACGATACCCAAGTCACTCGCCTCGTGGCTTTCGTCCAGATGCTCGCGAATATGCTCAACCTGCTTTATTATCAGACACGCCCTGGCTACCAGTAGTTGACCTACCTCGTGGCAAATTGCAGACCAGTGACTGCTAGAAACATAGATCGTTTCATTCGGATTCGCCATCATCCTGCCAGGCTTGACCTCAGAGCCTTCCTGAGAAGAGTGATGAGATCCTTGGTTGGACCCTGTAACATGAGATGTTGTGACATAAGTACTCGCCGGGCTCTTGATACTGGGTGATCCATTGGACGTCCCCTGCTGAGCTGGAAGCTGCTGAACAATAGAACCAAGAAGTTGCTCAAGATGTCGGACGCGATCACTCAGATCATTCTGTCTACTGTCTCTTCTCTGAGCAGGAACACGACCTCGCGGCCATGGCGCATATTGACACGAGACACTTCTTGCAACACAATTGCTACACGGCTCATCGCGATCACATTTCAGTCTGAGTATCTCGTCAGCATCGTCATTGGTGCCAAGAAAAGGCGGCGTACTTTCGTTGTCGACAGGAACTGCACGATAACGTTGCTCGAAGAGGCTGTTGCTGCATCTTCACTTCGACCGTAAGGACCAATTACTTGAGTACAATGATGGAGGAATAAATTTATAGAGAATCAGAAAATGAGAATTACATCAAGATAATAATTTAAGCTTAGATGCTTAGCGCCTGTAGAGTCGAGGACACGCGGATGCTTACGTCACGTGAATGCCTCACGAACTGGCTACTCTTTTCGACGATGATAATCATGCACAAGAGCTTGTGATTCTTTGCTCTGCAGTCTTGGCTATTGTCCTGTAATACGCGGTCCCGCTGTTCCATTCGGTGAGACCGGGTGAGATTTGCCAGGGTTCCAGCGTAGGGCTGACTCTGGGCCTTTAGGGCTGAGAATGTCTTGCTTAAACGATCGGCGCGTAAAATCTCATCCTGTTGTCGGGATCCCACTTCTTTTTGAGGGCTTTGAGCTTTTCGATCCTCCAGGGCTCGTGGCCATACATTTCTTCCAGAGACTCGAAGCCATGAGCGTAGTTCACATATGCGCGTAAATGCTCGGGGTCTCCACTAGCCTCTAGCAAATGCCGCCTCAATTTCTCACCATGCTCCTGCGCAAGCCCGTCAAGCGTCGCGTTGGGCTTGTATAGGATGTAAGGAGTAACAAGGATCTCATCATCACGATGGGGAAACGCAGAGTTCTTTGCGTCAATTGCCTTGACGCCGTAAGTGGAATACCCTTCAAGAAGAAAAAATGAGCCCGCGAGTTCGGGAACACGCTTTGAGATATCCGCGATCTCGTTGAAGACCCTTCGAACGGCGAAGAGATCATAAGTCTTGAGACCGATTGGATATCGGAGGCCGGTGAAGCCCTTTGCGCAACCGACGCTATCGTCGCTCATGAGCGTGATGGCGGCCAATTCAGGCATTGAAGCCTCGCCCGCGTTGATGTTGATGGGGCCCAGGTCGTGAAGTGGTTTGGCGTAGTCTCGCGCTTCTTGGGCAGTGCCATCTGAGATGACAGCGTACCAGATAATTGGCTGCACGTTGTTAGCCAGGCTTTGCATCCTGAGAAAGGATACTCACCTTTTCAGGATCAATCTCAGCAATGTTGACGATATAAATCCAGTGCGTCAAATGCGGCGGCTGGGTCTTCATCATCTTGTTCGTCAACTCCAGAACATCCTCCAGCTTATCCCCAAGGAAAATGAAGATCTCATAAGACCACTTGGGGTTGTTAATGTCGTAGATTCGGTATTCCCATTCGGTCACGATGCCAAAGTTGTGTCCTGCTCCGCGAAGAGCCCAGAACAATTCAGGGTTGGAGTTCTCAGAAGCCGTCACTGCGTCTCCGTTGGGAAGCACTACTCGCGCAGAAATAACCTGGTCTGATGCGAGGCCGTATTGGCCTTGTAACCAGCCATGACCGCCGCCGAGGATGGGTGCTGAGACACCAACACACTCACAGATACCCGTGACTGAAGATCTTTTTAGCCTGGGGATCTGAGCCTATGGTGTTTGAGTTACCTGTTTGTTTTCCAGCCGTCCAAAGCTCATTTACAACCTTCTTCACACTCGCGCCTCCGCCAATCCTCGCAGACTTTCCATCCTTCGCAATCTCGACATCATTTTGATCACGCAAGTCAACGACAATGACATCCTTTGCCAGCTGTAGTGCCTCAGTTGCTCCGTGGCCACCCGATCTAGCAAGAAACGGAATGCCATGCTCATTAGCGTATCTTATCTGCAACATGTCAGCAGGACTCTCGTCTCGAAGCCATCGTCCTTACAGTTTCTAGCACATCGCTCTCAGAGAAGGTTCTCACGACTGCTCCAGGCTGCGGCCCATGCCAATCCCGCCATCTGCTGACAAGACCACCAAATGAAGAGTCATCGGGTAATACGATCGACGCTTGAGGTGAAAGCTTTGACGATAATTCAGGCCATGGATTCTGCCTGACCAGTGATGCGAGACCAAGACGGCCCAGAACCTTCTGCGGCGAAGGGGCCTTGCCCAACGCCCAAGATACACCTGCAGCAATAAACTCCATGGCCGCGTATCAACGCAAGTAAGTTGTTTACGGATTTAAATGGCTGGGAGATGTCGGTCAGCATTTAATAAATGTCATCTTTAGCCCCCATCTTAGCCGAATCCACCCCATCCTCGAGCGTATCCGGCAATTGCCGTATTACCGATGAGATCAGCGTTTCTTAAGTCCGATGATGTATTCTCCAGATGTCAGCCAATACAACTTGATCTCGGACAATGAGAGTCTGTCCGAAGTAGTGTTCTGCAGCGTTGGTTGTTGTTCTGCTCCGCTTAGCAAGCCTGTTCGGGGCGAATGAACGACAGAGAGCCGATGAGTTTGGGCGAAAGGCTTTTGGTCAACCAAGTTTACACATATTCTCTCAAATGCAATAAATAAATCCATGTACTTGTTAGGAAAGTCCAAGGTCTTTTTTCCAACTCTTGATCGACTGAGCGTCCGTTAAAAGCGAATTGCTGGTAAGGATTCATATGTCGTATTGATCAAGCTACCAGTTCCACAAGGCGAGGGGGCAGCTTACAGATTCATTAAACAACCTCAGGTCTATTTCAGCATCCAAATAGTCGATCATGGTAGCATCCTGTGCCCTCTTCCGCATTTGAAGCACCAACCCATGCTCAACGGCCAAGTATCGCCAACTCATCCTCATTTATTGAGTCCCAATACCTCCAAAATCTCATCAGTATCCGTATGATCTCTCGAATTCCTCATCCGATGACACCAAGTTACCTTCTTGTAATCCCCCTCCCCAACAAACAAGAACTCTCCACCCTGTTGATTCGTGGTTCCCCAGTTCCACACAGGATATCCCTCCAGTAACTTCCAAAACGCATTCTTCATGGACATCCACGCATTCCAAAAAGGCGAGATAGGAATATACTTATTCGGAGGTCCTTCTTCCCATGTCCGAATCATGCCGAGTGTTTTGTAGAGCTCTTCAGATGGATCAGTGTAGATGGGAAATTCGCAACCCGTATCTGAGCGGTACATGTCGACTGTTCTAGGATCTCCGTGACCTATTATCACAATCTCGGTGTTTATCTCTTGGAGCTTTTCTGGAGTCGCGCTTTTGGCAAGAAAGCTGGTGTAGCTCACGCATGACTGAGGGTGTTAGCTAAGTTTATTCCATGAGCAGGGACCATACACAGCAAAAGAAATGGCGAACAAAGACAACAAGTACTCGACGGGGTAGGCCAGCTCCGCTATAGATGCTCTTGAAGGTATGTTTCTCTCCCTTGCCATCAAGGACCTCAATTCCATCGGCGATCTTGAGTGCCTCAGCAGTCGGCAAGTCATCGTTGACTTGGCTGCTGGAAACTTCCTTTCCCTGAGGGATCTCGCACGAGTTGTCCATCTTGAATCTTTTGAGTAACCTGGAAAGCTAACTCTCCCTCCTGCTGAACGTGAAGATGCGGGGCTGTTATGTGCCTCGTTTTCTGTGGCTATCATTATCGCCAAAACACCAAATGTTTCTGACGTCAGCACTAGAGAGTTTATGTCAGCGCTCCGGTCAGTGCCAAGAGTTTTTGTCTTGGATTCAGAAGATCAGCATCGAGAGGGAGGCAATTTGTCATGATCGACGTTCCCGAGGGTTCAGAGACCGAATGTATTAAGAATACGAAGTCTTTACAAATAACAAATAGGGGGCAGTCACTCGAAGAAGCGCCAGGAATCGACGCTAAAATAGAACTCAACAGGGCAGGCATTTACTGCTAAAAGCGCTAAGAAACAAGCATAACACCACTAACCGAGCGCTACGGGACTTCGCTATTCCACCACAAATCTGACACTCTGCTTCCAATCATCCCTTGGCATCTTCAGCGAATTAATATGCTGCGACTTATTCTCAAATCCAACCCCAACCGTGCAGAGAATATCCAAGTTCTCATCAATACCCAGCTCCCTCTTGATGATGTCTGGGTATCCAGTTGGCGCAGCAGACACTTGCGTGCCCAATCCCTTCTCCGTCAAGAGCAAAAGAAGTGTCTGCAGATAAATACCCACTGACAGAACATCACCTTTGTTCAGGGCTTTATCGATGGAAATAACAGCGACTACTGGCGCGTTGTAGAAATTAAAATTGTCAATGAGAGTTTTGGTCATCGCTTCTGTATCTCCGCGGGCAATGTTGTATCCATTTGGTCCATAGACGTGATGGCCCAGCTCCGAGCGATAGTGATTATACGTCTCGGGAATGGCGTCAAGCTTGAGCTCCTCTTTGTTCTCAAATGCCGCAATAAGAGTAGCAGATAGGCGCTTCAGCGGCTCACCAGATGCGACGGTCACTCTCCATGGCTGGATGTTCGTCGAAGATGGGGCATGCTGGGCGACGCTGAAACAATCCTCAATAACAGACATTGGAACTTCTTGACCGGTGCAGAATGCACGAGTACTGTGTCTATCGAGAATGGTTTCAGCCACAGCATTGCGAGCTGATAGGATCTCATGACGCTGGAAGGTTTGTTCTGAAGGCATGGCGGGCTTGCTGTCGTCGCGAACATCTCGACAGCCGAAAGCTTGGGGCATGACGTTTTTAAGTATAAGTGACATGGTGACTTATTGAATTGTACCGACGTTTATCTGCCTGACGTGTCAAAGTTTTTACGTGATCGTTGCACTTATATCGACAGATTCTACGGCGGCGTTATCCATGATCGGACTTAAG
Source organism: Fusarium denticulatum (assembly GCA_013396175.1). Lineage (NCBI taxonomy): Eukaryota > Fungi > Ascomycota > Sordariomycetes > Hypocreales > Nectriaceae > Fusarium > Fusarium denticulatum. Next base: position 17,544 of record JAAOAK010000236.1, on the reverse strand, counting down.
CATCTCTTCGGTCGGAGCTTGTGGCAACACGGGCTCCCAAGAGTGCTTATGGATTTTCGGTTAAGTTATGGATCGTAGGAAATCGCTAGCTTGTCGAATCAGGAAAATCCAGCTCGACCAGGGGCACCAGTTCGTCCGAAACGTATTACTCATCGTCCATAAGCAGGGCAGTATGCTAGCTTATAAATCTCTCGTGTAAGAGTCCCATCAAGAAGAGTCTTGGATTTGAGTGTGTTCAGAGCCATCCCAAGTATTGGTCAGGAATGATCACGGACCGCAGTAATTATCGGTGATACGGGATACATCTTTGCAGATCTGAGGTAACAAATCAACTTGGACAACGAGTCCAAAATATTAGTTGGCACTCTTTTTGACTGCATTAGACACTCTTGACTGTTATACTCGGTCGACTCTAACTCAGCTCTCCATTGATACTCCTCATCCAGCCCATGTTTCATTTTGAGCTACCTCACCCCCCAGCCTCCATCTGCAGACGACACCTCTCATCGGCTCAACGAGGCCCATTTCCATTCGAGTTCTCATCCGGGGCCGCTCACGCGTCCGATTGAGAGGCTTTTCCACCCTTCTTCGTTTTCACTTTGAATCCAATCCATTCCAAGAACAATTCAGTCCAGTTCGTATCGAGCCCCCAGCCGCGGGTTGCTGTGGGGGCGACGCTGTCACTTGTTTTAGTGCCGACATCTGATTTGCTAGCTGCTGTCCATGCGGAAGTCACTTGTTAGCTATGTTGGAAGGTATGCTAGGCCATCGTGTCTCATGCCAGCAGAAAGATATGATTTGGGAAACCTACTAGGCAAGATGGCGCCAGCCAAGGCCATGCCTGCGAAAGCTAGAAGACCGAGTCTCATGGTTGAGGAATATGTTCGGGAGGTTCAGTTAAAGTGGCCTTTTTCAGTAAGAGTTTATAGTGGGATAATCGTAACATTTATACCCAGAGACGTTTACACAAGAAAGCCACTGGCAGGTGACAGCAGTACGTATTTGCAAGGCGATTAAGCATTTCCACCAAACAAAGTGCAAGTAACCTTGGATCAGTAATCAATGGCTTGATCATTGATGGTCCATTATGCCTGAGAGGTAAAAGGCTAATTTGTAATTTTGGCCGAGTGGCTTGGATATATCTTGCGGGATATTGAATATGCGGACCAAACGAACTTTAAAATCATAAGCCTTCCACATCTTGCTTGTATTAGGACCGATATCAATTGGCCAAGAATTGCCTCGATTAACTGAAGGACGAAAGGTTCAAAGATGAGTCCTGCAATCAAATTTTAAAGGTAAGATAAAGTGTTGACGAACTACAAAAAGCAGGTCTCGGAGGGAGTCGAACCCTCGCTGGCGGAATCAGAATCCGCAGTCATAACCGTTAGACCACGAAACCGAGTGACGCTTTTGATCTTCTGCGTTTCTTATTGGCGTATATATTCGCTGTATGCATAGCAGTTAGAAAAACGTTAGTGCACGATGATCTTCACTTCTAGTTCTCCAAGCAGGAGAAGATACAGCGACTGTTTTCACTTCATCTAGGACTTCGACGTCACATTCCCCTGTAAGAACTAAAACTATACTTTTTATATACTTATAGACTAGACAAGGAAGTGAAAAGAAATACCGCCAAGCTAAAGAACCTCTCTTTCATAAATATGTTTCTATCCATTATTCTACAAATATTCAGCGCCACCATTATTGCAGTGCCATCAATCCCCAGCGACCAATTATGCCTAATATCGAGGCAGATCCTCAAAGACGAACCCATGCTCCTTCAATTGCTTGGTCGCCAAGTCCCAAAGCTTGTCAACAGCCTGAGGATCGTCCAACCACTTATTGGCCTTGTCATCCAGCTTCTGAACCGGCACATAATATCGTCCAGCGTGCTCGTAGGCTTGTGAAGTCGTAGCACAGAAAAGCGAGTTCATTGATCCTTCGAGTGGCGTGGACGTTGGGCCGACCTTCATGGCGACACGTGTCATGGCTCCGAAGATGTTGTTGGAGTGAGACTGCAGACCAGACTTGATAAGACCTGGGTGAAGGGAGTAGGCTGTCACACCGAGAGGTTGGTAGCGTTCTGTAATGGCCTTCGCGGCAATGATGCTGGCTTGCTTGCAGTGGCCGTATCTCCTCCTGATGTAGGTTAGCAAGCTGGGTCGAAATTTGCCCTGAGTGGAATGCTTACCATGGCGCTAGTTGTCCAGTGACATCAGTGAGATTGGGATCCTGATAATTGATGGCTTCCGGCCCCATCCTGAAGGCCATATCGCTCGCAACATTGACGATTCTCACACGGTCCATGCGACCACTGGTTTGAGCGGCGGCGACGAGGAGAGGCATCAATGACATGGTGAGGGCGTGATGAGAAAGGAAACAAGTCTGCCATTGGACTTCAAATCCGTCATTTGTCAGTTGCCAGGGACTAGCCATGATCTGGATCACGTTAGCTTTATCTCGTAATATTTTGGGCTACACTTACGCCAGCGTTGTTAATGAGCAGATCAAGGCGATTTTCGCGACTCATGAAATCAGCAGCGGTGTTTTTGATGCTCTGGAGGTCTTGGAGGTCTAGTTTGAGGAAGTGAAGGTCTAAGTCGGGACTGTTCTGCCGCATCTCAGAAATAGCCTTGTTGACGCGTTCGCTTGAGCGGCTGGCGATGTAAACCCTAGCGCCTCTGAGGGCGAGCTGAAGTGTTGTTTCATAGCCAATCCCGGAGTTACCTAGATAGTCAGTGGCGAGCTCTGTAAGTGTTTAGTTGATGACTTACCGCCTGTAACGATGGCGATGTAGCCTCGAAGACTAGGGATATCGTGGATTTGGAACTCGGGTTCTTTGTGGCAGTTCATCATGATTTCGGCGTAAATGCGCAGAGAGTTTGGAAGAGTTGCTGAAAGGTGAGTTATCAGTGTATTCGGGGAATTGGTTTGTCGAGTTGTGGAAGCTGGGCTGATAGTCTTGACTTCTGTTGTCGCACTTCTCTCATCTTATACCAAGAACCTCAGAGGCAGTGCAGCCAATCGTAGGTGGAGCTGTCCGATCTCACGGGGTCGTCCGCGGACATGTCCATGGTGGGGCTGCGCTGAAGGGCTGAAGGCTTAGCTTACGGCGTAAAGGCCAATGTAATTACCGGACTCAGCTTTTATAATATTGATTGGATTAGGATGGAAAGGTTTCTGTTTCATCAAGAATGGGGCCTTTTCTATAGACCCTCAAATAAGCCCTGTTGGGTGATAAGCATGGCTAGGATCAGTAAAGATTGGCTCATGAGGGTCCCAGGACCTTGGAGTCTGACCGAAGATCCAGCCGCATCAAGTTCCTCTTTTGGCTCCTTACTGAATCAATGCACGTTCATTTCGATGATACTCCATGGGCACAATCTGACTCTGAAGCTATCATGCAGCCCTACAAGCATGCGCATCGTCAGCCGAAATGCAGATGCGGCACGCAAAACCATGAATTGTCACTGGCTGATACACATCCAGGCGTTGCAAGCAACTCAAATCAAGAAAGCTTTTGGTATTGGATATTGCTTCTAGGCACCTCTCTTGATGTATACAAGTCGTCTTCCTACTTCTTCACTACCTTACGCGATGAACAAGTCTCGCAAATCCAGTCATGGTAGATTCCATTTACGGTAACTCCGTCACACCTATTTCCGCTTCTCGCTTTCTCGCACTGAGCTGTTCCTCCCAGGTCCAGGTTGCGCTGTTTTGGACAGTGGCGGCATTGATTTATGTTCTGCGTCACCGAGCACATCGTGAAAGAAATGATATTGGATCTTGGGTCTTGAGCTGACTGACCAGGAGGAGGAATGTTTGCTACTGCACGATGGGGCCGGTGTCTGGACCTGTATTTATACCAGAGGCCATTTGTGTTAGTTGATTACTTTGCTTGAAGTAGGACATACGGTAAGTTTTAGTGGCAAAGAATGCACTCCAGACTGCACACCAGTGATTCATGAGACTAGATTCTGAGACGCCATGCAGTCTGAGTTGACTTGTTGATCGGCTATCTGGGGCAGACTCTGGCAGAAGGAAAAGGCTGCTATCGTAATAGTGATTGATAGCAGGTGAAAACATACGTGAATGTTGGCTAAGTTCTGTCTCCTCAAACAAACCCTTTCCACTCATGCTCCACTGCATACTATCAGAGACGCTCGTCCCACTCCTTCTCTTTGACTGGGAGGTGTTTGTGGTCATTGCATGCCTTTGGCCCAGACATTGGTTGCTGGTTTCTCTTCTGGCAATCCTTTCCCACTGTCGCATCTCTGCACTTGAGGAGCAGACCGGATTCAGGGTTGGATTTCTTACCGCAATGGGGGCAAGTCCATGTAATTTTGGGTATAGTGCACATGCTTGTTGATTGTTGAGATTATATCAGGAAACCTGTTGGAGTTGTGTAAAGCGCTGTTGAGGTGGACGAGTTGTCAATATGTAACAGTAAGTAAAACCAGGATTCCTTTCGAGAGGGTATGAATTTATAGACCACTCCAAATGCTTGATATTCAGTGACATGAGGTTCTCCTCCTTTGTAAGTGAACAAATCGTCTCTTTGTTTGAATCACGCTCCAAAAGCGTCATGAAATGGCCAGTGGTGAAATTGCATTAAAGCATGTGTGAACAGTTGTGACCTGCTCAAAGAAAAGTCTTTGACACTTTGACAGAGACTGCTCGATGGAGCTCAAGCCATCTGTCCCTTCTCACGTCATTTCAAGTCACCCGTCACAAAGACTTCAAAGAACAGGCACATCTCCCTGCAATCTGCCGTCCTTGTCACCAGGGAGTCACACCCCAGGCCTTTACAAATGGGCTTTTACAATATGCAGGTCTTCCCCTCTGGATTCACCGGTGCGTCTGACTGCCGCGTCAAGCCCGCATTCCCAGCATCGCCCCCGGGCACCATTCGACCAACTGCTTTCTCCGCAGCCGGTATCCAGATATCCGCTCAAGGCCTTCAAACTTGGGCATCTGCACTTAGCAAGTGTCTTTGTGCATCAGCCTCACTCCAGCCTCTCTTCCCTCCCTGCACTCGTGAGTATCGTTACCCTATGTCATCGTCTGCTCATAGTCTGTAGACCTTGACGACCGAGCAACTGGAGTCTGTTACTCTCCAGTCAACCTCATAACAGATTTGATTCATCCTTCGCAAGGTACATCGCTTGCCCTGCTTTGCCGAGCCCTAGGAGCCTCCTCCTCAGCACTCAGCTTTAGGTGTTCTTGAGTGCGCTATATCTGGAGCGCTTCTCGTTACTGAAGACGAGGCGCCAGGTTGGATCGCGCTCGAAAACAGAAGTCAGTGGGGGGTAGCGGCGTAGGCCATCTTGAAGTGCAGGGCTGGTCACGCCGGCAAGTAGCCCTGATTGGAACGAAATAATGGGTATTGGCGTCGGGCGCAGGCATGTCGTGGCGTGTTTGGCGACGTTGTTGAATCAAGAAGACGCGCCGAACTTGATTGAAGAGTTGGCGCACGACTTGGTGCCTGGTAAGACTGTGTCAGCTCGAACAGCACTGCAATGTGGAGGCTACGATTACGGCGGCACCTTTAGAGGTAGCTGGAGGTCATATGGCGGGGAGTATACAGGGCCTAACTCATCATGTTGGCGGGTAGTACAGGGTAATACAGGAGGAAGCCCATCAATGATCAAATAGTTCAACCAAGAAGAGGTCAAACGCAAGGGTGTTGTGAAGGAGCACAGCGTCTCCAGGATTGGGTTGACAGAAGAAAAGGTATGGATGATTGCATGCTTGGCAAGGGAGAATTAATGGGCAGGGCTCACAGACTGTTGACGATGAGGGGAAAGCTGGGCACGGAAGTACTGGCTTAGGCATGGTTGATCAACGTTACGTTACAGAAGACACATTATTTCTTTTCCAATAAACAATTGGAAGTCACGACAATAGCCCAGTTTCTCAAACAACGTCACTGCGGTCAAGCAACACTGTTGACTCCACAGACCACAGCGTTCAGACTCCAATCCAAAAAGCCATAGTTATTTGAACAGCAGTGAGAAGCATATTGGTCCGAAAGACCGACAACCAGTTTCGACTGAAACGGCCATCGTGCTGGACCCAACTTGTATTGAGTAGCCAACTAATTTACTCGACGGTTCTGTCAACGTCTTTCCTTGTGGCGGTAGACCGCGTAGGGCGACGTACTACTCCCAGAGACGTGCCCTATGGCTCAATTCACCCTTCCCCGCCGACATGTTCTTTGGCTCCTTCTCCTCTCGATGCTTCTGCGTCTTGGAATCCGCGACGTGCGGCAGGGTTGAGTAGCCAAGGAGAGGCGCCCACGTGGCCAGAACAGTCGAGCGCTCGACTTGACCGGAAGTGCGTATCGTCGAGGGGACAGAAGTCATAAGGATGGGGGAAAGTCGTTCCTTCGAGGGCGTTGGGTATGCCCAGCCGTTGCTGTAATTACCGAGGTCAGTGTTGTTGCAACTGACGGGAACACCAGATACTTACTGGCCACAGCGATAACGTGTTTCGCATTCTTCGACATGGACATGGCGGCTGCAACAACCGTATTGGGGCGGGAGCCAGCTACGGATGCTCGGATCATGAATCGGGGGCAGACAGCCTGCTAAGACGCGATCAAGTCACTCCGCTTGCATGCCTCGAACTACGATCAGCAGCCTGGAGGGCTGACTACTCTTCGCTTGTAACGGCCAATGCATTTTGTTGGAGTGGACTCTGATAGGATAGATGCGGTTCGTCTCGTCGTCGCATTCATCGGGTCTGACGGTGTAGTCGCTCATGTCTTGTAAATCTACACGTATTAGTAAAGACCTCAGAACTTAAAACCGTGAACATACCGCAAGACAATCAGCTTCATCCACCGATCAGACGCTTCGCCAACTCATCGAATACGCCTTCCTTTATGTCCTCTAAATCTTCATCCCTTGCGTCTTCGATGCACTTCACTCTTTGATCCAGCGAGCTGATATCATCTCGTATTTCTATGATCACAGCCTCCTCCGCGTCTACGGGGTCCAGCCCTTCGCACTTCTTCTCCAAGCGCTCGACCTTCTCTTTGAGCTGAGCGTTATCGGCTCTTAGCCTGGCATTGTCGGCCTGCAGGTCGTCAACCTTGGATTCCAGCTTCTGGAGCTTATCCCAGAACTGGTTGAAGAACTCGGGGTGGCTGTCTTGTCGGGGCCGTTTACGATTAGACGGAGCGTTCGAGGGAGGCTGAGTTCTCGTTGCATTCTTATAGGACGGGGGTTTGGGGGGAGGAATGGTAGTGACTTTTGCGCCGCTGCCGCCGAACATTCGTGAGACATTATAGTCTGGATCAGAGGAGGGTTTGATTTGACGTTGTTCTACAGACTCGCTGATGGCTTTGAGCTCATCGGGTGATAGTAGAGACTGCTGGATGTAGATACGCAGGAACGTGATACAAGACAGCTCGTGTATCAAGTCGAGGACCTTGCCCGATCGCGCACGCGCTGCTACAACCGGCTCTTGAACATCGCTAGGAATAAGAACGGTGATTCTGTTATCCAGAGTGAAGTCAAGGGATGTAGTTGTGTCGAGTACCGGCTTTACGGAATCGGGCGGGCTCGGCACGTCGGAATAAAAGAAGGACTTGATGAAGAAGGGATTTATGCGGAGGCGTACGCCTGCCCCAGCTGGTTTGTCCTTGAATCTGAAGGGGATGCTAATTTCGAAGTGCGCATTGGATTGACTCTCACGGTCGAGTCGCAAGGTAAATCGTATCGCGTCGTGATCGGGATCAGCGGTCGCTAAGTTACGCGTGACACCCTCCCACTGCCACTCGACGACAGCTGTTGTTTCGTTGAGAGAGATGCATGCCATAGCGCAAGGTTAGTAGACGAAATCAAGACTCACCTGCACAGCACGTCCAACAACGCAACCTCGAGGGAGATTGACCGAGCCTCGCTGACGGGCACCCAGGACCTCCAGTAGAACTGCCAGGTCGCCCCGGAACTCCAGTAGAACTGCGAGATTCCGAGTCCAGGTCGCCCTCTACACGCCCCGGTTATTCCACAGAGAGGAGTGATCTCGCTCTCGGTGGGTATAATCCGGAATTTTATAATGGGTGTAGCGCGATGCTTGGGGTTCCCTCAAGAAGTATTATTGAGCGCGGGATGATGGGAGGGACGTTATGGCGTGGAGGCGACATTTCGAGGAGAGTGAAGAGGAGCATGATTGAAGATGAAGCTTGTGGTCAGAGGACCGTGAATTGGCGATGGTGGAGAAGCCTGGGCTCGGAAGAACGTTGGTCCGACAAGGCTGAGGAACAGCCTTGAGATTTGACAAGAGTCTCACGTGGGGCTCGCATTGCTGCCGCGACACAACAGAAAAAGCCGCGACAGGGCACGAAGACTAGAGTTTATCACAAAAGAAGAAGTGCCATGGTTTTAGAAGAATATCAATTGTTGAATCAGGTCACACCTAGGGAGAACATCGCTGGAACAGCGATGTCAATCGATCGATGTTCACAACGAAGATAAAAATGCGCTAATTATGACACATCGCAGCTCCAGTGGAGTGATCCGCTAAATCGCCCTCGCTAGTGAGTGACTCCAGCGTCCCAGCCTTCGCCAACACCACTACGGTTTGAACTAATCAACTTCAGACTCTAAATGCCGAGGTGGGGCCGTGTCTGCCTCCATATTCCACTTCGGAAGTCCAATAGACAGGCTTAGATCTCGCAGTCAGTCGGACCATGCTTAAGATGATTCTGAGTCAATATTGGTAACATCCGGAGCTTAAGCGCTTTCTTTAAGATATGAACTCATAGATCTCGGTACGCTGGAACGTAAGAGACACGCCGGGATCCGGGTAGAGCCAACGAAAGGTTGCCCCAAACAACTGAACTCTTCTCTACCTTCCATCTTGAATATTTTTGTGTGGTACATCCAAGAGTTTAATATCTCTTCGGCCTTATTGTAAACCCAATTCGGCGCAAGTAGGTGGCTGCTGCAAGCCGACCACAATCGAATAGAATTCATAGAGTACGGCTATCGCAATTTGAGATATTGTTGAAAATCCGAGGTGTCAGGTTTTCGGTCACGTTCGTTTGAGTAGAACGCATCAATGGGTTCCTATCCCATTACTCTGACACTTATTGCATTCATGATAAGATCAATGCTAGCTTTATTGTAGTAATGAAATCTATGTCTATAGTTTTGCCTTTTCCTTCTATCCAAATACTCCCAGAACATATGAGATCCTTTCTATAATAATCCCTTCGCACTTTCTTGCCTAACAGCCTTGAAGCTCATATTACCGATATATATTCCGTTTCACAGAGGTGTAGGCTGCCTCTTCGGCTGGTGTTGTCCTGGCCATGGGTAGTTCCCAGCCTGTGACAATTAGGAGGGAGACATGACCTGGCTGGTATGTCACTGGCGTGAAAGCGCCTTGCGTGTTTCGCTGCGAAGTTTGATCTTCACCTCGTTCGCCTCAGCCGCTTCTTCTCTTTTCTGTCTCGCCAATGTTCTCTTTAGAGCCGCAGTCTCTCGTCTCTCTTTAATAGCCTTCGCTCTCTGCGCTGTCTGCTCCTCCTTTCTCGTCTTTCGTTGGTGCTTTTGGATTGCCATGTTGACCTTGGCGGCCATTCTATCGGCGACGCCTGGGCACGTGCAGGCAAGCGGCATAGCAGTGATAGTTGCAGTGGGGTAGCCCTCTCGGGCTTCCGAAAGCATGCCCGATATGGCTGGGGACCAGCTCTTAATGCTCTCGTGGAAGCTACTATCGTCAAGCAGAGTCTGGAGAAAAGCGTTGTTCCAAGGCCGATGAATGACTGGCATTCCGACAGGGATCCATGTGTTACAAGAGTGGTGTCTTTTGAACCCCTTCATTTCGTCCTGCATGACCATGAAGATGTCGGGGAACTTTTCTGCATACTGTAGGCAAACAGGAAGGGTGGGCATGATGAATGTAGCGATAAGCTCAGACTCGGTGACGTAGAGACGAAAAGAGAATTTCTCAAAGGGAAATCTGCCCAACTTGTGTTCACTATCCCAACAGGGCAAATGCAAGACATCGGTTCTGGGATTGAAGTATCCATAAGGCTGGGTATCGAAAGGCTCCAATGGATTCGTTGAGATAGTGTAACGTTTGAGTCGGAGCTGGGCTTGGTTCCGTGATTCTTGGCTGACCATGAGAGCAACTGAGAGCGGAGGTGCCTTAATTCGAAGCCATTGGTCGTTTTGCGTGCGAGAATGGGTGAGAAAGTAGACTTGAGGGTCTGGTAGACTCATATCCCACACCATCCTTCTTAGCTCAGGGGGCATGTTCTTGAAGCGGGTGAAGGTTGGCTGAGGCGTGAGAGGGGGAGTTGCAGGCGGAGTGAATGCCTGGAGCATGGCCGCCTCTTGCAGCCGCATAGATAGGGGCATCTCGTATGGCTGATTGTAAAAATGAAGGAAAAGGTTGGATGAATGATTCGTTTAATTGAGGCTAATGCTTGGATCCAATTCAAGTACAGTTCTGGAAGCGTTGTAGAAAGGAGGGACGATAAGGGTAGAGGCATACCAATGGGCTTTAACAGTAGGTTTTATTCTCTGACTTAAGACATATCATATATCATAACTACTTCTAAAACCCATAATGAACGGAAGTATAAACATCATACTCAGGCCGGGCATTCCATCGACAAAGAAGGAGAGTGTTGTCTATCATGGTTGAAGCAGATATCACAAAGAACCACCAGATCCTGAAACCTGGTTCATCGCCTCTGAGAATGTACTTCACGCTTGAAAAACACTATTGGCCAGTTGAAAGCTTGGCAAAGAAAAGCTCAGGCTTCTAGAATTCTACAGCATGACATTAAAGAACAAGACAGGGGACCGTATGGAGTAACTCAAGCCACTTGCATGATTCTAACTACGCTAGAAGCTGCTCCGAAGCAGACGATCAGGCCTGTGCTTTTAGTCTACATTATAGCCTGCAAGCTAATAGATATGAGGAATTACAGAAACGTCGCTTTACGGAGAGATAGCCAGCGTCCTCTGAAGAAGTTGGTTCACGTTGTGTTTGGTTGTGTAGTGTCTAAGCAGTTTCATAATAACGAAATTTCCAGTGTGCTGACTCACTGCCGGATCCTATCTGATATGGCATCTGGTCAGCAAAAAATACCTAGGGTCTTTGTCCTGTCAGGAGGTCTGAGCACATGGTCCCCCATGACGTGGTTCCAATTCAGATTCCTACGAAACACTGCATCCCCTGCAATGGCTTTTGTGGCTGGGCCTAAAGTTGCCATGCATAGTTCTACAGCGCCAGCCTTTGCTAAAAGTAGATGACAATAGCAAATTTGGGTGCAGGACAGTCACGGTGTTCATCGCAACGCTGCATGCCTGAGCTGACACAACGTCATCACAAGAGCAGTACCAGGGTAAATCGCGGCGAGCCTCTCCTTGTGTGTCGTTTCAACGCTGATGATTTTAGTAGTGGCGCAAATAAACAACACATGGCCATCTAGATTGCATGAAAGAAAGATTCACCAACACATCTCTCTCTCACCCTTGTTCTCTTGGCTCTACTTCTCTGCTGATTATCGATAGAAGCAAGTCGTTTCCATTCCTGTTCCTCTCATGATAAGTGGAGATGCTTCATATTATGAGCAATCTGTTCATTCTCTCCCGCCTCTACAAAGCCAGTCCTTTCGAATATTCATCTGGTCATTACAGTATGACAGATGATCCAAATCTTGTTATAAAGTGAATTCGTCCCCCCAGATTGCCTGAGTTACCGTGTGATCATGAGATTCTGTCTTGAATATGAACGTATTTAGTTGACAAAAACTCAGGCGCGACTTAAGATCCATCTTAAGATGTACCCAGTCATGTCTGTTGTTGTCGAAAATATTTCGCACCGCTTTGGTAGGTGAATTTTCTTTTCCAATCAAAGCGGACGATTGATTTGTGAGCTTACGATCAAAGTGTTGATCAAATTGAGGGCTCTCATTCATTTCCGGACGATGGTGTTCTCTTTTCCTGTTCTCACTGCTCAACTCGGCACGATTGAGATGGAGCACGATGTACATCTTAAGATTCATGGCGCGTGGGGCACATCGTCCGTAGAGGACAAGCAAGCGGCCCCAGCGAGCACGGACACGAAGAAAGTGATTGCGAAAAAGACAATTGTTCCGAAGCGGACCAAAGTTGTTTTAGCGGGTTATCTGGTCCCAGACACTGAGTTACTGACAGGCTCGCAAGATACGAGCATATATGCGAACGGATATGTGATTGGAGAGGTACTTGGAAGAGTTTGTCGTCACAGAGTTGAGGTGCTTGAGTGAAAGACATTGGAGATTCTCCTTGAGCACCATTGCTTGCACGAAGCTTGCATTTTATCCAATCGGAAAGAAATCGGGTGGATTGGACGGATATCATGCATCTCGTGTCCTTTCAAAAGAGAACGTAAAGAAACAGTACCAAAATGTTTTGCAAATCAAGATGCTCAATGTAGACGCACGCAGACTGGACAAGATGGATCTTTAGATCCGAGCCGTCTTGCTTGACTTCAGTGACAACGATGCGAATTTGGCCAATGACCCGAATGCTTTAGACAAAGACCACTGTAAGCCCTATTGGAAGAACACCAGCGCAAGCGCGCTCTACAGAGGGACCACAAGAGGACGCTTGAGAATTGGCATACCTGAGGTACATCTTCACTCAGCCTGAATCGAGGTACTAATATCTCGTGAATTTAATCCGTGGTTGGGAGAGGCATCCGTGTACTACAGTCCACAGTGCAGACAGTGCAGATTGTGCACTCTCCTCTGCTGCTCTGAGCTCTGCTAAACGGCTAGAGGTACCGTCCAGTGCAGTGCTTCAGCTGCTGCCAGCCGCTCTCCACTGTGGCTGGTTTCGCAAGTTACACGGCAGTAACTTGGCACACAGGCCACCAAAAGTCCGGGAGTCTGGGACTGCCCACTTCTAGCTGGCATTCCATTTCCCGCCCATCTCCTCCTTTTGCAATGGCTGATAGATCTTTGCCATGTTGATTGGTGTTTTTGGTGAATTGACTTTGAATTTGCTTAAGAATCGACGTCGAAGATAAGGTTCGGGCCGTAGATCTCACTACGCTGCAGTCAGTCAGGCACCGATCTTGAGATGGAGTCGGTGGGGCGATAAAAAACTGTCTTCACTTGGTTCTGTGGTTGGACATCATTGGCTTTCATTGCTTGTCTCAAATCTAGCACTGTTGGTCAGTTGCAATTCTCACCTCACGCACTACGACCGATTACTCTCTCATCATCATGCCACAGGAAGCTCTCAATGCGCTTCGGAAGGTGTACGCAGCAGGCGTGTGACCAGTGGCCACGATAACCGGACCGAAACTCTTCCATAGCTATTGGTTGATGGCTTCCTTCACATCGGGCAGATTTATGCTTCACGTACCGTCAAGTCGCAAGCGGGCCAGACACAGACACAGGCGCAGATAGCATTGGCTTTGCAACAAGCCGGAGGCGCATGGTCTTTACTGTAAATAAAACAGCAGTCGATGGGATAAACATGTAGTTCCCGGATGGGAGCGATCGTTTTTAGAGTCAAGTTAAAGCGAGCGCGCCATACCGCGATTTCGCAATCGGATTCTCTCAAGGTAGGGTGAGGCCGAAAGAAGACTCAGACAGTCAGATTCTCCGACAGTGTTGCGCATCGATCGGCCATGACTTGCCTGGATACTACGTCAAGATATTAAGAACATCTCGTGATTCGGGATGATGGTTCTCTCTACTCGTGCCGAGAGAAAACCGCACTTGGACACATGTTATGAGACCAAGGCAGGCGTTCCAATTGTAGAGCTTCGACCTGCCGAGCCTGGGGCGGTTGGCGATGAGCGCAGGCGCCTCGTCTTTACGGGTCGACGTACTCGATCGTGGAGTATAAGGCTCGCTGGTCGGTATCCATTAAGAACGCAAGAGTCCTTCTTGCTCATCGGCAGAGGTGGCGTCGAGAGGGTTGGGCCAGGATTCGAAAGCATTGTGAAGTTTGGGTTGACGCGCAAAATGATGGAGTGAGCAGTGCGCAAATAAGACGAGCGTTAAAGAAATAGAAGGATGTGGAGGGGATGACAGCAAGAAACGAACGAAAGCGAGGCGAGATGAAGAGTGAAATAATGAAGCGAGTACTTGAACATGCATTGTCGCGCGACGTCGAGTTCACCAGTGACAGAGAGAGGTGCAGTGCCCTGCCCTCCACTCCACTGCTTTTCAGCCCTCCACTCGCCTGCAGAACAGTGGAGGCCGTGCCCTGAGATTCGCTAAATTTACAGTGGTTCTACATACGCTTAGCGACCTTACGTTCCGGCGTAATTGACCCCTGCGTCGCACCGAATTGCTCCAGGGCTGCGTGCATCGATCACGACACAACATCTCCATATAAAGGACATTACCCTTCGTGCTTTTACATTACACAAGCCCGACATACAAGTTACTGTTTTGTTCTCAAGTGTTCAATCCGACCATACTTTTTTTCTTTCATCATCATCGCGTGAGCTACCGTATGCTAGCTAATATCCGTTGCGTCGGATGCTCACCCACTACAAACAACATCCAACAGTTTTCATCTCCTCAGCGTTTGCGTGGAAAACACAATGTCAGGGACCTGCATTAGCACCCCTGAAGGAATTTGTTGGAGAACCTAAGGGGTGGGAAGAGAAGGTGAAATGCTTAACATCCTCTGTCTCTCGCTCCTTCGGGTTTCTTGATCTTTCAGCTTCATCGCGATTGCCGCTCCATTTCACCAGCGCTATCGTTACATACCGTAATCTACGTTCTCTGCTTGTCATTTTTGCTTCGCCATCATTAATCATTAGTTCCAATCATGAATACTGGCAAACGACCGCATCAAGCATATGCTGAGGACGACGTCGAGGGTGACGAGTAGGATACAGATTCCGACGTCCCCCTGAGAGTAACGCAAGCGAAACGTCTCAAACATACCCAGGAACCAAATGCAGAACGCATAATTTCTCTTCCACCACTTCAGCCTTCGCAATCAGCACCGGTACCTCAAGCCCAGCCCGCAACTCAACCCATACTCCCTGCGACAGCAAGGCCCATCGACGCTGGTAACTCTATTCCACTTCAGCCATGCTGGCCACCACTGCCAGACAACGACAACATAGCACAACCCCTTCTATTCTACGCTGAAGAGATCTGCACTGTCTTGAACTGGCTGCGCGGCACAAGTTTTGGTAGCGAAGCATTCTTTGAGCTTATCCGACATCAAGTCACCGCTCCATCCGCAAGGCCAGTCTGGACTGTCCCAGAGATATCAGAGCAGATAGAGATCGGGTTTGTTTGCGGTAAGTCCCCAGGCCACTGTCGTCGGCATGCCTAACCAATCCTTACAGCATACCCGGACCGACATCACTATATACAGATGTGTGAGCACTGCTCCGCCTGCGAGCCCCTCTACGTTACCCATCGCATCAAATTCAGAAACAGCTTCCAAGTGGAACCCACGTTCTTTTGCGTTACACGCGAGGGAAATCCAGGTCGACACTCGATGCTCTCTCTATTCCGGCATAAGTATAGAGATCAGGAGTGGCTTAAGAGGAGACCGCAGGTCTTATTGCTAAAGTCACATCAAAGTGCCCTGGGCTTTTGTTGGCGGCTTGCGGCATGGGTGTTCAAAGATGCATTCTATGGCACGGACAAGATGGACATACAGACGTTGGTTCGGCTGTTTGAGGATGCGGTTCCGCATTGAAAAGGCTACCATCTGAAGAGTTGAATACGATGTGTAGTGCAAGCTGACAGCGTTTGAGGCAAGACTGAGATACGGGCATCGGAATCGGATTGTAAAGTGGTTACTCATTGGCCACTGACCTTGAACAAGAACAACAGCTGGCATGATATCCATTGTGCTGGCGTGCTCCGGTCTTTGGTGTATGGTCTCATAATGGTGTTGAGACGTGGTCACGACTTGAAGATGAGTACCTGTGTAAGAGAGGAAAGCTTATGGACAACAGAGCTTTGGTGAGAAGGGAAGAAGGAGTCGATCTTTCACATAACGAGACGTTTGCACTTATGTATCAGTCGTAGTCCAATACGTTTACCCGTTTTACCTGCCACAAGCTCATCCAACAACATCTCTGCCACGTTTGCTTCGTGAAAGAAGACTAATTACTGGTGAGTGTGAGAGGTACATATGTCTCGGTCAGCCGAATGTCCTCGGCGGCACAATTTCAAGGCTTCACAAGCCTTGTTCCTTGATGAGAGCTAGCAATTGAATTGAGTGACAAACTTTGAACTACTCTTGATCTTTCTGTAACTTGATCACTGGAGACGCCGTGGCATTGAACCGCTGTAACGTATATGAGCGGCCAGGCTTCGTTACATCATTAACAACAATTTTCAGTGAGAAAGAGGAGGGGTCATCGAAATACAATGGGATATCAAGTGAGTCTATCCGGTGCCAAGCATATCGACAGAAGACTCTGATCTGAAAAGCAACCACCTACGCCAATCCTATCTTTTTCCTTTCCCACAACCTCAAACTAAAGCCAACCGCACCTTACAAAGGTCTGATCCACAAGCCAAACCCGATTACTCTTCACCAAGTCAGTTATGAGATGGATGCAGGGTGTTATATGGCTGGACGGCAAAGTGTTAGTGCTGTGTCCTGGAGGGTAATGAGAGCGAGGGGTGAGGGGCCTTGGGAGGAAGGTTTGTCTTCTAGAATGCTGGAAAAAAAAATTAAAAAACGGTCTCAGGTGTATTTGGAATAGAGGCTCTCTATATCAAAGATTTGTGGCATACAACTTTATCAAAAGACATGAAACAAATCCATAGTGTCAGCAAGGGGCAGACATGGCTTACACGACATGGGAGTCTGTAAAGTCTCGTCAAGCTCAATGCACATACCGTTTTGCTCGCAGCTTACTGGGATTGTCAGTTAAATTAAACACACCTAGTTAAAACAGCCTCAAGCATGAGGAAACCATCGAGACAATTTCTTTCCGTGACTTCTGTACAGTTCGCGTTTGCGAAACGACAACAAAGGTCACCGATTGGCAGAATTCCCACCTCTCCAGCTCCTGGCAGGGAGTTTGCTTTGGCCATGGCATATATCTGTCTTCCCGAAGGTCATTAAGAAAGCCGCACAAACTCATCGACTAAGCAACTCCCTTCACGATGTTTGTCTAGGTCTGAGCCCATCATCAGCCATCCGTCCCATTCCCGCTTACCGTGACCATGACCGACGATTGGCACTGGCTTTTCTCAAGTGAAGACACAATGCCCCACGTGTAAACCGTGACTGAGCGTTGATCTCAACGTTTGCAGTGATGAAAAGGAAAACAGTTCTCCACCGTCAAATCCAGCCAGAGAGCCAAAATGGACAGTGTGACAAAGCATAGATAATGTATTGTATCAACCTGGTGAAGCTTACACTGCATAAAAAGACAGGTTTGTTGCTGGGACAGGCAAAAACATACAACAGCGGGGATTCGCTGGTCGTCACCGACCCAACTACTAACCCGCCGGTTAGTGGCTTGACTATGGGAGAGCAGACGGGATCCCGTATTTTCCACTACCTATGGTCGTATGTG